>CAIGRN010076469.1:0-21348 GCA_903798345.1 Fraxinus anomala
GAAGAACAATGAAAGATTATTACTGAATAAAATCTAATGAAATAATTATAGTTGCACAGGTCAGCGACTACATTGCAGTCTATCCTAACCAACTAAAAACTTCAAAAATCCATCTGAAATGAAAAGCATTCATTTTGCCCATTGAGCTTTTAAACTGGATAGGTCGGTGTCTATTTTTTTTTGTTAGCCTAATATATAATTCTCATGAGCGCATATGTACTTTTCAGAACCATGTTTGAATCCTGCAAAAAAATGCAATTGATTATTTAAATTCACTAACCCACAATTATCTTGTGGGATATCCGTTGCAATAATGACATGTAATAGATCCACGTGTTAAAAATACTCTATATGCTTGATTCGATCATGTAATACAGGATTCTTCGAAAGCTCAATAGCAGAACTATTGTCACAAAAGACCATTGTACCACCACTTTGAGCATGATTAATACCATTTAAAATCCTCCTTATCCAAATTGCTTGACATGCACATGAAGCTGCTGCAACGAACTCAGCTTCAGTGGTAGACACATCGACTATTGGTTGTTTCTTCGATGACCAAGAAACAGCTCCTGAACTTAACAGAAAAACATGACCTGAAGTGCTCTATCTGTCATCTAAATCTCCAGCGTAGTCACTGTCTGTATAGACAACTAGCTTCTCATCTCCTCCCTTTCTATAAAGTATCCCAAAATCTGAAATCCCTTTCAGATATCTCAACACTTTCTTGGCTGCCTGAAGATGAAGCTCTGTAGGACGATCCATATATCCACTTAGAAAACTCACCACAAACATAATGTCCGACCAAGTAGCAGTAGATACATTAGACAGTCAACTACTTGCTTGTAGTGACTACTATCCACCCTTACTCCATTTTCATCTCTCACGAGTTTGCAACCTGGAACAATTGGATTATGAACTGAATTACATTTATCCATATCAAATCTTTTCAGCACCTCTTGTGTATACCTCATTTGATAGATAAAAATAGTCTCTGGTTTTTGCATTACTTCTATACCAAGGAAATATCTCATTTTTCCAAGGTCTGTCATGTCGAACTCATACATTATAGAATTTTTAAATTCAACAAACATATGCTCATCATTGCCCATAAAAATCAAATCATCAACATAGAGACAGGCAATTAAAATTTCACCTCATTCTCCTGCTTTGATGAACAAAGTATGCTCATAAGGACACCTCTCAAAACCTTCCTTAGTAAAATATGACTCTATCCTACTATACCAAGCTTGAGGAGCTTGTTTTAGTCCGTATAAAGCCTTCTTTAACCTGTACACTTTCTGCTCATTACCATTTTTCTCATAACCAGGAGGTTGCTCGACTAAAACCACTTTACTAAGTTCTTCATGGAGAAAGGCCGACTTTACATCTAACTGAAAAATCGTCCACCGTTTCTAAGTTGCAAGAGAAACCACTAGTCGAACTGCCTCTAATCGTGCTATAGGGGAAAAAACCTCAGTATAGTCCACTCTATGTTTTTGGGTGTAACCCTTTGCAACTAAACGAGCTTTGTACTTCTCCACCTCACCATTTTCATTGAGCTTTGTCTTATACACCCATTTCACACCAACTATCTTTGCCCCAGCAGGCAAATTTGTCAATTCCCAAGTATCATTTTTAGTTATAGCTTCAATCTCCACATCCATCTCCGTTCTCCACTTTGCATCTTTTACTGCCTCTTTGAATAGAACTGGATCATTGGCTGCAAATATGGCTAAATATGCCATGTCTTCTTCCTCAGATAAACCTTCTCCAGGTACATAATCCCTCATCCAGTTTGGTTGCCTTCGCGGCCTTTGTTCACGAGAATCAAGTGAAGGATCTTCATTCGAGCTAGATGAATTTCTTTCATTTGACCCATTCGAGCCATGTGTCTCACCTTCCTCGGTGTTGCCATGTTCATCAGTTTCTGCTTCATTTTTATTTCCATATGCTACATCTGATTCTCTGTCATTGTCACCCCAATTCAAGTCAGCCAAAATAACTTCCTCATGACTATTGGCCCAATCCCAGCTGCAGTCTTCTTCAAATACCACATCTCTACTTACTATAATCTTCTGAGAAATGGGATCATACAGCTTATATGCCTTTGACTCCTCACTAACTCCAAGTAAAACACATCTTACACTCTTGTCATCAAGCTTTGTCATTTTACAATCAGGAATATGAACATGAGATACGCACCCAAACACCCTGAAGTAATCCACTGATGGTTTGAATCAGCTCCAAGCTCCTTTTGGAGTTTTGTTCTTCACTGCAAGAGTTGGACTCCTGTTAAGAACATGAACTGTCCAATTCACAGCTTCATGCCAGAATGTTTTGGGAATCTTCTTTCCTGAAAGCATACTTCAAACCATATTCATGATAGTTCGATTCTTCCTCTCTGCAACGTCGTTTTGTTGACGGGTGTATGCAGCTGTTAGTTGTCGTCGAATACCATTCTCGCTACAAAAGTTAGTGAATTCAAGTGATGTCAACTCACCCCCGCGATCAGTACGAAGAATTTTTATACTCAAACCTGTCTATTTTTCAACACTTTTCATATATTTCTTGAAGGTAATAAATGCTTCTAACTTCTCAACCAAGAAATAAACCCAAACTTTACGACTATAGTCATCAATAAAACTAATCATGTACCTTTTGTTGCTATTGGACATAGAGTTGATTGGTCCACATCTATCAGCATGCACCAGTTCAAGAATTTGAGAGGCTCTTCGTGTTCTTTCCCTAGGACATGGATCTCGCTGTTGCTTCCCCACCAGGCGACCTTCACATACAATTGACGAGATCTCATGACAAGACAAGGCAATCCTCTCACCATTCCCTTTTGTTGAAGAAGTTTCAGACCGCTGAAGCTTAGATGACCATATATGCAGTGCTAAAGTCGAGCTGGATCTTCCATGAAAGAATTGAAACAAGCTTCCTCCTTTTATTGTGTTTAAGTAAACAGCTTGAACATTCGATTCGAGGACATTGTAATCTCCATAATTAGCCCTTTCTCTTGATGATAAATTTTGCATATTCCTCGTTGTATAAGGATTGCAAGTCCCTTCTCAGCTAGCTGACCAATGCTTATTAAGCCGTTCTTTAATCCAGGAACATAAAATATGCCAGTAATAATATGTACAAAACCATTCACCAGCATTCGGACATTACCTTTACCCATCACATCCATGCTTGAATTATTTCCCAGTTTTACCTTCTCTCTAAAATTTCCTTCAAAATATGAGAAAAGCTCCCTCTTGCCACACACGTGGTTGCTACATCCAGAGTCGAAAAACCATAGTTCTTCTTTGTTGGCTTCTTTATCATTCCCATAAGCCATCAACAACATTTTTTCACTACCTTCTACATAGTTTGCTCTTGCTTTTGTTTCCTTCTTTGGACATTCATATTGAAAATGTCCAAGCTTATGGTAATTATAGCATTCAATAGTGGATTTGTCAAAGCTATGCCTTCCTCTTCCTCTTCCTTGTCCTCGGATTCCGCCACGGCCTCGTCCTCTTTCTCCTAAAGACTCCCCAAAAGTAACCTTCAATGCTTGCTCTTCCACAACATGAGCTTTCATACGTTGCTCATGTACTAAAAGGCTACTTTGTAACTCATCAATGGTAAGGATATCCAAATCATTTGATTCCTCAATAGAGCACACCACGTAATCATACTTGGGTATCATGGATCGCAGAATCTTCTAGATGACTGCTACTTCGTCCATTTTTCCTTTATTGGCTCTCAGCTTGTTGACCACAGCAAGAGTGCGAGCAAAGTACTCGTTCACAGACTCTGCCATCGTCACGTTCAACATCTCAAACTCCTTTTGGAGAGCTTGTCTTTGTGTTTGTTGCACTCGTGCTATTCCTTGATACTTCTGATTCAAGGAATCCCAAATGCTTTTGGTTGTATCCTCGTTCAAGATGGTTTCCAAAATCGATCTATCTATGGCCTGGAAGAGATAATTCTTTGCCTTCATATCCTTCAACCTTGCATCATCAATCACCTTCTTCTGTGCTTTAGTGAGTTAAACTCCTTCTGCTACTGTAGGAATCCCATCTTCCACCACACTCCAGTATTCTTCCGATCGCATGAAATTCTCCATGAGCATACACTAGTGATCATAATGCCTATCGAATTTCGGGATCGCTGGTTGCAAAAATCCA
This sequence comes from Fraxinus anomala, assembly GCA_903798345.1. NCBI lineage: Eukaryota > Viridiplantae > Streptophyta > Magnoliopsida > Lamiales > Oleaceae > Fraxinus > Fraxinus anomala. Next base: position 4,179 of record CAIGRN010076469.1, read on the forward strand.
CTATCAGTCGCCATATTCACGTTAGCAAAAAAAAACTTTGGAAGACTACTGCTTCTTAATTTCAATCAGGCCCCTGTGATGTGGCTCTGATACCAAATATTAAAAATACTCTATATTTGTCTAGTGAAAACAAGCAAATTAGAGGAATGTTTTCATCTTCAATTAAACAACTGAACTGACTATATATAGCCTTACAAGAATAACATAAAAGAAATAAACTGCAGCCCACGTTTTACATGCCTATTAACATGGTAAATGACTAGGAAGCACACAACAACTAATCCTAAAGAGTTGGTTTTATTCAAACCACTAAGCAGCAACCTAAAGACTCGATCAACACTAACAACTAACAGTTTCAACACCACGCGCTCAACTCGCTCCACGATACTAGGATACCATAGATTCACCATCAAGCATGACAAGACATACATGAAAGCTTCCACATCGTTCATCACCATCCAGCCTCTGACAGTGAGACGACTGGAATTGTACACTATCAGAGTTTTCTCCCTCGTGTTAAAGTGCCCAAGAATCCAATGATCTTTTTTCCTTCATGATATGCATTAAAACGTGATCCACTTCAGTCCAGATCGTATTGCAATATATGAAGTCATCGCCTGCGATCTCAGGAAGTGATCTAAAGTTGGATATTAAGCATATGTCGCTCTTGCAAGATTTAAAAACAAACCGAACAATGACACCAAAGAACGTGTCGGTCGTTGTGCATTTGAATGATTTCAGATTACTGAACTTGAACATCTTACGAAAGTAGCAGAAGCATATGTTCAGATGCTGAAATGTATTTAATGAGGGCATAGTTAGTACAACTAGTGTGCAATAATGATAGTTTAATGTGTGATAAAGAATTTAGGGTCTTATTGAATCCCTTAAGCATATGTTTTACTGCTATAGCTCATGTTACAATGTCTTTGATGCTATAACATATGGCCCGAATTGAAATGGCGGCTTGATGGAATCTTTTGATGGTGGGAACTTGAATTTTCTACAAATCGATGGGGGTTATATTAAAGAACAATGCTACTGTTACAGGAAAAAAAAATTCTGTAAAAATAACAGAATGCACACATGGGGGTGGGCCCCATTTTTTATAATAATATTTTATTCACATGGGGTCAACCCCATGTGAGTATTATGGCATTTTTACATATGAAATAGTTCTGTACTAATGATTTAATTGTATATTAAAACATTGGTAATGTTATTAGGCAATGATGATAATGAAGTGATTTCGTCTGTAAAATCAAAATTGCATGGGTGTACTTACACGTGCCCGGGCTTTTACCCATCACCAAACCACCTTTTAAATGCAGCTACGTCTTCGTCGTCCGACTCTGACATGTCTTTATTGAACGGGTTCATACCATATATTTAGTGGGCGAAACCGAAACATCGTCGTCTTCCTTTTTTTTTTTTTGTTAGAGGGATCTTCGGCGCTACACAAGGGGATTTTCTGGGGATGCTGTGAAATTGGATCTAGATGGGTTTTTAATAAGAGAAATTGATTATAAAATATAGTTAAAGATTGCAATAAGGAGAGTGGAAATGAGATTAGAGTGATTAATTTCAAAATTAATTAGAGTTTTGAGAATGGGTTTTGAAGATTTGGAGTGATGACACGAGTTTTTTCTCCATTGAACAAGATTCCATTTTCGGCGAAATGTACGAATTCTTCGCCGGAGGTTTGGAGTGATGACATGAGTTTTTTCTCCATCTTCCTTTTTCTTTTCTTTTCTTTTATTTTTGTTTTAACTTTTTAATTATTTTTTCAGAAAATAGTAAGTTACCATTTTGCCCTGCCCTATTTTGGTAAAAAGTGGTCAATTTTTTATTTTAGTGGTCGACTGACGGAATCTTTGACGGAAATCATCCAAAAAGGCCTCACGTACAACGTTTGGAAATGTTAGGGGTTGACGACTGCAACAAATCAAAGATTTGGGAAAAAATCTGGTAGTGTTTCAAAGATTTGAGATTTTTGCTGCAATTATCCCTAAATTTAATGTTTAAGAAGAGTTTTTTGTTTTCATGTTTTACTTTAAAAATGCATTATAAATGACCGTAATATATGACTTATCATTAATATTAATCCATGTAATAACCTCTATTTTTTCCTACTGCACCTACCGACGGTAGCACGCAGGATTGTAAGAATCTACATTTACTGTTCTAATTAATTATATATTTTTTAAATAAAGTTTAAATTGAAAGTATAAAATAAAATAAAATAAAAAGATTTTGGACACGTCTCGAGGAATTTACAGCGGGATCCCCATCTAATTTGAGAGGGGCAACGTGAGATGGGTCGAGGATCCAGAATTTTGCCATTCCTAAAATCAATTTAAAGTTTCATCTAATTGGGACATTATAGAAAATTGAAAATATTGCAACCGAATTAAATATCAATCTTTAGTTAAATCGAAAAATTGAGAATCAGACTTGTTCGCATTCGTTTGGCACAATTTGTTTGAAAATTAATTTTTATCAAGTTTATTTTCAACCTCACAATCTCTCAATAAATTATTTATGCACGTGAACCAATAATTTTTTCTATTTATAACCATATATTTTCTAAAAATATCATTTTTAATTTCAAACAATCCCAGCCAAAAAAACACTACGACCTAACATTAGTTAAATTATAATCTAAGCACCAGTTTGGTTTTGATAAAAATCATATTTCTAGGAGATTTTAATAAAATTCGATCTAATATGTAATTGAAAAGTTATGAATCTCATAAACATATGGTTAAAATTAATTATTGATTTTAATTAAAATTTTAATCAATTGTTTTTATTTGAAATAAAAATGTGTTACATATCACACAGCACCCTTGTTTGAGTCTTATTTTTTCAAAAACTCATTTTTCAAATTTCATTTTTAATTACATAATTTTCAATAAATGTTTTTTCCACACATTTTTAAAATTGAAAATTTTTAATTATTTTTTAATCACAAAATTTTTAAAAAATCAATATTTCAAAATGCATTTTTTTTTTCCAAAATGGGGCTCAAACAAGGGCTAATAATATATACAGATCTGATCTCCTATCATAATGGACAAGATAAAAACTTTTCACTATTGACATGAAAAGAGAACATTAATTACGATTCTTTATGACTGTGAACATAATAAAAAACTTCACACTAATAATGTGACAAAAGAACTTTACTTACGGTTCTCAGTTCTCTCTATTATATTAGTAGTGAGAAATTTTTATTATATTCAACGTTGGAGGATATCAATTCTATGTATGTATGTATGTGAGTGAGTGTGTGTGTATATATATATATATATTGCACATAGCATAATCATCTCTTTTGATTTTCCCAACAATATTTCACGTCACTATCTCGATTGTGTCACGTAGAAAATTTGTAAACAAAAATATACTCCTAACATTATTGTATATATATTATGTGTATATGTATGTACATTGGGAGCAATTGTGCAGTATTTTCCGGGGACAAGTCTCCAACACTTGCAATCATTAGCTTTTTCTCTATATGTTTGGACCGTTTGTATAGATGGGGTCCATAAAGTCTCTTGGAAGGCAATTATTGTACTAGTGATTGAGGGGAGTATGCATAATGTATTGTTTTGTCTTGTTTCGCGACGGTCCTCCCACGCCTCATGCTAAATTATTTATATTTTCCCTTCATTTTCATTTTGGTGCATAAAATATCTTTTTAATGTTATCGCTCTCTCCTTAAAATATTATTTACATGTAATCATTCGGCAAAATGAGAGGAGATTGACTACTTTTCCAATTTAAACTAAAACAATCATGGTATTTGTACAATTTTATTTAATAATCTCGATTGACAAAGTTATGTTCGTTCATTTCAAAAATTATTTTTAAAATCAATAGTCTAAATTTCAATAACACCAATGTTGTCAACCATAATTATCAACAAAATTTTTACAAGTAGGTTAATTAAAACTCAGTCCCTGTTTGGTATACATTCTTTTAAAATATATTATTTCAAAACTCATTTTCAACCACACATTATTCAATAAAATAATATTTTTCATCACATCAATAACTTTTCCTTATTTTTTAAGTACATATTTCCCATCTTATCACTATTTAAAATACATTATTTCCTCAATAATATCCATTAAACATACCCTCAAAATAGGAAAATCTAAAAATAAGATTAAGTATACAGTATATTGTGTACGTTTTAATTGTAACAGAATAATACGTCGATATTACCGAATTATGAGGCAAGAGCCCTTTAATTAGATAATGTGAAAAAGTTACATAAAAGTAACACGAAGCTAAGTTGACAAATAACTCTGGATGTATATGGAACAAAAAAAAAGTTCCTTTTTGTTTGCTTTTTGACAAGTAAATAACAGTTAGAAACGGCAACTTCTTGTTAATGGGCTAATGGATAGTAAAGTGACAAAAAAACACTCTTTTTATTACCACTTTATTGAAAACGTGATGCGATGACAACCGCCCAATAAAGCTCTAGAAATAGGCAAAAGCCTAAAGTTTAGTCACGAAGGCAGGTAATGCGTGCACACCAAGCACATAAATAATCTCTTCTTTTCTTTAGTGATTTTCCCTCAGAAGATGCTGCATGTACAATAGAGAATGACCAACACTCACAATAGGAGGGGATGGCCCACTTTTTAATTGAAATTTTTTAATCTCGCGAAGCCCACATGCATGTGAGAGGTTGTCAACCTCCATTATCATCCATTGAAGTATAAATAGAATTGTCCTTTTCCCTTTTCCTTTTTGTGCAACGAAGAGACTGAAAATCAAGTTAATTTGGATGACAAGACTTTTTATTTGGACAACCAAACACTAAGGGCAAGATGCATCGATTAACTGAAGATTAATAATAACACTGTGAATTTTCTATGATATCCCCTAACGACTTGAGCTTTCAGATGAAGTTGTTCAACATGTTTCAATGCGTAGACAAATTCATATTCAATTGATTAGTATTTTCAACAACTGCTTTTTGATTACATTGGTACTTCCGAGCAAGCATTTTGAAACCTTTCAATGTAAAAGTTAGCATGAATATATAGACACAATGCACACAAGGATTCCAACCAGCCCTTGAGTTGGGATCTGCAGACCTCGTTTGGCCATCTCACCACTTGTAGAGTATTATGTTGGTGTCTTCTTTGCTTACAACTTGATGTGTCAATATGCCAAAAATTTAGTGGCAGGGCAACCAAACAGGACGACAAATCCCAACTCACTACCCTCTACCCGAAAAAGTAACAAAATCTGGCAGTACAACAAAACCATTCAATTGGGAACATAAGCCAAAAAACAGGACAATTTGTAAATCAGTAAAACTGTAAAACAGCGAGAATCAATCATAAAATGGGAAAGAAAATACTTGAGCCTATAACTGTAATAAACTCCCGATATCTTACACCGTCCTTAAAATCCTGCAACATACTTGCATGTCTAAGGACTTAAAAAAGTCCGCCAGAAGGTGGAATGCACACCCATATCTCAGATGCTAACCTCCAAGTAGGCAAAGCATCGATCTACATGAAGCTAAAGTAGAAGAAAGGACTTCTGTTAAATAAACCATATACGAGGAATATAATGTAAATATTCCAACAGAAACTGAAAAGCGTTATATGCCTGCAAAACTCGAGGTTCAAAAGGAAGAAAATAATGCAGATGGTACAGCTTTCAGTTTTTAGCTTTGTAGTTTAGTAAAACTAACTAGTAGGAATTCTATATGGCAAAGTTCTTCGACACTGACACCTGCTTCTATATATGCTAACTATTTATAACTACTCTTCTGTAAGAATTCAGTTTTGTGAAGTCAAGTCGACAAAGATATAGATGGAAAGGCCAAAGTCCATTTCAAATGGTAAGAGAGAAGCCTTCCTAGGCTGATGATTTGGGTTCGAGCCTCCTTTTGGAGGAGGGGGTGAAATCCATTGGTCCCCTTTGTTACGGGCCTTCAGAGGCCCTCCACCTCACCCATCTAGTCGTCCGCCACGTGTGCACAGATTGATTTCGTGCTGCCACGTGGCGGACGAATTGAATTTGTACACACGTGGCGGACGATTAGATGGGTGAGGTGGAGGGCCTCTGAAGGCCCGTAACAAAGGGGACCAATGGATTTCACCCCCTCCTCCAAAAGGAGGCTCGAACCCAAATCATCAGCCTAGGAAGGCTTCTCTCTTACCATTCCACGTGGCGGACGAATTGAATTTGTATTGGACGCACCGAATCCAATACCTCGAACTGAAACATTGTTGCTCACCTCGTAGACGATCCGAACTCATCCGCCACACACGACGAATGCAAAGGCCTGCACTCCACATTTGCCACATCCCATACTCATTTTCCCACGCCTGGCAAGATCTTTTATGAGAAGATCTCCCCAAAATCATCCTTAGCCTGGTTGATGAGACATGTGGCAAACTCCAAACGGTTAACTCACACTGACAAGTCAGAAAACATTTAATACCCGCTAGCCTATGGATTGATAGATTGAAGCCAATGGAAGGATGACCTACCCAGGATCCGAAGCCACGTGTCTCCACATCCAACGGTTCTCTTTTCCCTTTCTCTTAGTATAAATACTCCTACATTATGTTAAGATAAAGGAGGATTCTTATTTCTGATCGTGAACTCCTAAACTCTAAAGACACATCACTATATTTATACACATTCTCAACCACGTTTCGGTGATCACTTCACCGCCGGATGTCACTTTTCGGTGATCACTTCACCGTCGGAGTGCTCGCGGCTGCTTCCACCCCCATCGGAAAAGGCCACGAATGACTAACGGTGTGCTACCTTGCGCAGAAATGATCTTACGTAGAGTCTTATTCTGTTGGCTACGTGTCGTTACCATTTTTCGAAGTCAACGCCTTTAAAATAGGTAAAAAAAAACAAATATAGTTGGAGCTATTGATTAATCTTGAAAGGAAAACATTACTACTAAACCACAGTACCCACACAAACATTCTTTGCCGCTATAGTTTAAATTACCATGCATCTAATTGACAAAAATAACCAAAAAAATTAATTAATTAATAAATAAATGAACCTTTGTCGAGACCTCATTCGATTCATTGATATTGATGAATCAAATCTTTTGCAATTGGTTCATGACATGTTAATTTCAGTCTACCCATCCTTGTCTTTGTTTTAAACTATTCTATTCCAATTCCAATGCTCTTGTGAACGTCAGTTTTTTAGGTCTACCCAAGACATGCGCCAGTCTTGGCGTCCCCTATATCATCCTTTATTTATCCTCAATAAAACCCATTCAAGAAAATTAAGAAAAAAAATCACAGACTACGCATGTATAAATTTTCATAGGGTGTAAATGAGCCGGTACATGGTCAGTTAACTTTTCTGTATCTTGTCCCCAAATTCTCTAATGTGAAGACATCAAAGGCTTCCAACCCACATGCACATCAATGTAACCAATAATGTGTACCAGATGGGAAAAAGACACACCCACACCCACACACACACAAACACTGAAAGCAGATAGGGTGTTAAATCTCCATGGCAGTGAAAAATATGTTTAATGACTTCCCTTGATATGGGTCAACACTTTTTTATTGAACCCTTGTTTGAGCTTCATTTTTTTCAAAACTCATTATTAATCACACATTCTCCTATAAATAAATTTATACGTAAATCCAAAACTTTTTCCTACTTTTTAACTATACATTCCTCTTAAAAAAAATACTATTACAAAACCTATTTTTCCCAAAAAATGGGGCACAAACAGGGGATGAATAGATTCTTCAATGGGACAAGAAATGTACTTTGACATTCAATTTTTGACAGCTGGTGGAGAAAGGCTCACTAATCTAATGATTTTTCAAGAGAAAACGTTGTAAGGAAACCCACTCAATTGATCTTTGAGAATTGTTTTTTCAAGGGATTCCAATGTCATACGTACCAGTGATTGTGACCGAAGAAGAGATGAAATGTTTATGATCTTCAGGCTCTGTGGGTCCATAAATAAAATTCGGAGACCTAACGGAATTCGCCCGAATAAACTACCTATAGTCACTAGATTCATATGAGCTAATGAGTAAACTATTATTTTCAAGATCAATCTGTCTTGAAGTGGTTGAGGAAGTATAAATTATGGCAATCGCGCAAGGAAATAGAATGGATCCTTAGCTGTTCTCACAAAGTCATATAAGTTTTATAGCATCAAAGTATGTTTGATAAGCAGTTGGTTTGGTCGGTGGGGGCGATCTTTGCAAAAAAATCATGTATGGAACAATGCAGGAAACTAGCGAATGGGTTGAGTAAACTCCCAAGACAAAACTTTACATAGATATGGCTTTGATTGGTACTGGTTTGACTCTGATCGAAAAGGAGAGCACCCAAAAATGTTAGGCTCGCTATGGAAGGAAGAGGATACTAATAGAATACCAAGAAGAAAATGTAAAGTAAAAGAAGAAATTCAAATGTCAGGGTTAATTTAGTAAATTACACAACGAAGATGACTTTCCTAGGAGGTCAAAGTAATTCCAGAAAGTATATCTACTAGGATGTAAAACAAGGTTTGTCAAAGACACAAGTTTGACAGAATTTTTTTTTTGGAAAGAATGAGTTTTGAATAGTAAATTCTTGAAGAATGCGTGGTTAAAAAGTAAAGAAAATTTTTGGATTTACGTTGAAAATATTATATTGCTAGAATATGTGATTGAAAATGAGTAACGAGAAAAAATGTTTTGAAAGAAAGGTTGTCAAACAGACATAAAAAGCCAGTCAATTCTTTTTTGTCGAAAGAATTCTACCTTGTGCAAAAACCTATTTACCAACATAATATTCTGGAAAACAGGTGATATAAAACAAACGACAACTAATTTAAGAACTATAATAAAATTATTGTTCAATATGAGTGTGTCAAAGTTACCATTTCTTATTCTGTCAGGAATCATTCAGCTCAATCTTCTCCTTCTAGATTCACGGGAATCCTGATTGTCTGCATTTGAAACCCTAGACAAAACTCTTCTTCTGCGGGTAGCAAAAGAAGAAGGTGCTGTGGGCAAATTGATTTCGCTAGAAGTGCTCATTGCCAGGATAGGTACAACAGTACTAGGAACATCCCTTGTTTGGGAAGAGGAGGAAATAGCTCCACTTGAATCTGGAGTATGGTCTGATTGTATGACAGCAGAATCACTAGTAAGAGGATTATTCCCAATATCAACTGATGAACCCCGGGCATCACTCTGTAAAAACCGGTTGTTAATAACTGTTTCAAGGTCCTCAACTAATCTTTCAGCATTACTCAAAGCAGAGGAAAGGGAAGACAGAGAAGCAGCACTTTCAGATAGTACTCTTGAAACCCGCTGGACCCTAAGGCGGCGGCGGCTTGCTGCTTCTCCAGTTTGCACCTCTGGAGCATCAGTCTCAAACCTGAAATTACGACTTCCACCCTCAGTTTGATCCCCCATTGCACCAATACTAATCCTAATTCGCCTCAATGCTTCCGCAACTGGAACATGAGATAGACCGTTTGTCACTTGCTGCTGCCTCAAACTCTCTACTCTCTGAGCTTTGGGCCTCGGAGGTATCTTCAAGCCGGATTCCAACTCAGCCACATGTTCACTATCCCCATTCCCATAAATAGGAATAACAGTGATATCAGATACCTCTCCTTTACAAACCGGACATTCCTTGGAAGTTGAATCAATATACGACACTTGATAAAAGCACACCCAACAAAACAAGTGACCGCAGCAAGTCAATACAGGTTCCCTTGCCACCTCCAAGCAAATATTACAATCATAGAAGCTCCCACCTTCCTTATCAACCTTCTTAACATCGGAATCCATCTCCAAAGCCTTTGCGACCAAATAGGAACTACCCCTTTTACAACCTTTTCCCCTCTCAGCACTCCCTTCTATAACACCACCATCAATTCCACTAAGAGCATCTCTCTCACCATCCACACGTGCACCAGAAAAGTCGCTTATTTCAACAGCATTACGCAATTGGCGCCACCTTTGGCGCTGCCTAGCACGAGCAGTGACGGCTTCAAGCTCTCTAATCCTTTCCTCTATCCTACCATGGGTAGTTTCCAACTCATTCAACATAGATCCAAATCTCGAATCTGAATTCACAGGTGGGTCGAAAGGTTCTTGGTTCAAATCAAGATCCGCTAAATTTTCACCCATCAAATTGTTATCATCCATCACACGAACAACACCTCAAGACGCAAAACCTTCAATATAACACAAATAACTCAAAAAGCCCAAAGAATTAGGAATTAGAATTGAAAAATAAATTAACCAAATTAGATGTTCAGAAACCAATTGAATTTTGAAAAAACCAAAGCAGAGATCTAGAAACCGAGAACTGCGAAAAAAAAATTAATCTTTATGCGGGCAAATCAGTGAATGAAGAAAATAAAAGATTTTTCCAATTCCACGTAAAAGGAAACAGAGATACAAGATTTTGAAACTGCATAAATCTACGGATTTTTTTTAGACATATAACGCTGCTCCATGGTTACCCTTCTTCTCTCTGTGTAACCTAATTATCTCGAGAGCAGAGAAAATAGGGGTTGATCACCGCATATGGGAATGGTATAATTCTTTATAGGTGGATCGAGGGTCATAGTTTGGCGCAATTAGGGCCAGCAGATCTATAAAAGAGGCATCTAACCTAACTTTGCACTATTCGTGGCATAAAAAAGGTTAAAAACGAAATGAATTATCCATTTATACATCAAAAGATGTATACAAAGGATTACACCTCACTTACATAAGGGGTGGGACCCACTTGAATAATAATTTTTTTATTAAAGTGGGTTCCCCTCCCATGTGAGAGAGGTGTAACCCCTTATGTACACCTTGATGTACCGCTAGCAAAGCTCCAAACGAAAAAAGGAAAAATGGTTTAGGTAAAGAGCATAGTCAAAATGAGGATAGACGGTAAAGTGAAATCAGCGCAACGGTTGTTGTAGATCAATAATCAATCATTTGCTTGTTCATTAAAGATGTCAGTATAATACATACCCCAATGCCGAATAACTATTTCACGATATATAAAAAAATTCAATTGAGAACGAACTAAAGGAGTGGACGGGAGCAATAATAGAGAAGGTATAATTTTAGATAGGGGCAAGGCCCGAGACGGACTACATAATAAAGACGAGAGTCGCTTTAATTGATTTTTTGCGATTATAGTTGTGAAGTTTCTCAAACCAAAAATTTCAAAAGTTGGGCTATGTGAGAAATAAACTTTACATATTGATAGTGCATACCGAAAGGAAGGCCTAACTGTACCACTCCTTACCTATCGCATGTTGTTCCCCTCCTCTTTACTTTGCTAGCTTTCATTTCAACTCGAAAGAACTTAGTATTTCCCCAAATCCAGCTAATGCGAGAGTTGTGGCTCATATTAGCAAACCACAACTCAGCACACTCAATAAAGAAGCACAAGATTCTTGGAGGAAAAAAGGGAAAGACTCTCACAATATTGCCAAAATCAGTGGAGAGACGTTGAGGGGGTATTGAAACTCTAACGACAATATGTTTAAACCATAATAATGATCCAACAAGTCCTAAAAATCAGGAAAAGTCAGATCAACACGAAGACTTACCAATTTCGACTAATATAGAAGATTCTAATGTAAAGCTGTCAAAAGCAAGTAAATCCGAGATATGAGGACCATTTGTACAAGATTTTATGAGATTCATTTCATTGTATTACTAGTTTAAATATTCCCTTGTAATTCCTAATGGTTCACGTTGTCAATCATTGAATAAGAGATATATCAATTTAAGCTTTCTTCTTCCTCTCTTTTATCATTTTTTCTTCTTGGTATCAGAGCCATAGTAAACCTTAGGCAACAAACCATAGCCTTTTCTTCTGCTCACCGTGGCTACACTATCTCTCAATGTTGGCAATTTCATCACTGTAAGACTCACTCCAAATAACTATTCATTGTGGCATGAGCAAGCATTAGCTCTAGCCGAAAGCCAAGAATTAGTGGGACATCTCACAAATGAAGATTGTGCACTAAAAATATATGACCCTGCAGACAACACAAATTCTCAATTAACAAATGCTTTCATCGCATGGCGAAAATCTGATCGTCTTCTTCAATGGTAGATCATTGGAACACTCTCTAATGAAGCTCTCGACCTCGTCATTGGTCTTGATACAACACATGCATTTTGGGAGGCTCTAAAAAATGCATATGCCAAAGAATCACAAGAACGTGAATTCACTTTGCGCTAATAGCTTACCTACCTTCGAAAAGAAGACCACACAACAATCACAGAGTACATCCGAACCTTTAAAGGTCTCTATGACAATTATAGCAGCAATTGGGAAGCCGGTTCCAGACCAAGAACAGGTATTATGTCTTCTCACCAGTCTTGGTCCGCAATACGAAACATTCACAACAACAACGTTAAAACCTCCACGACCATCCTATTCTGATTTAGTTTCTCAATTCCAAAATTATGATCAAAGATAAAATTGGCTTTCCAACCACACCAACGTTCAGGCATCAACACTCACACATCAAGTAGCATTTTATGGTCAACAACAGCAACCTTCTCAATCAAACAACTTAGGATATCGTGGACAAGCACAAAAATTTACTTCAATTGGACGTGGATTCCAAGCATAGCAACGCAAGGATTCAAGTTAAGCCCACAACTCTTCCCCTGCAAGAGCACAACGTCGACCTCCACCACCAGATGAACGTCGCATGACACCTTCCGAAAGGGAGCAATGTCAATACTGTGGAATGATGGGCCGTATCGCGAAGATATGCTGGTGGATAAAAAAAAAATCAGCTCCTCAAAATGAAATTCCACAAGCACTTGCGGCATTGACATTGGACAGTACCATATTGACATATGGACTACTGACACCAGAGCTTCCAATCACATACATGTAAGTCAGGTATAACATTCGTCATTACTCTAATTCCGATTCAGTGTTAATAAGAGATGGATCTTCCATGCCAATTCTTGCAATTGGAGACTCTTATATGAAGAAAAAAAAAAAATCAGTCTTGCCACTAATTGATGTGTTATTAGTTCCTAATCTAAAAAAGAATTTTCTCTCTGTAAGTCAGCTAACCACACAGTTTCCTGTTAATTGTGAATTTCTAATGTGGATTTCTATGTAAAGGAAAGGAATATAGGACAAGCAATGATGACAGGGAAACGTAGGGGTAATCTCTATGTACTATTCTCTTCACCGAAACTTTATTTTTCTAATCGCTTCAAGTCTGGCATATAAGAAATTTGGCGTCAACGCCTCGGCCATCCTCAATCTTCAGCCTTGCAAATGTTAAAGAATAAAAGAGTTAATTGATGTTGTAGGGACAACAAAATCACAACATCTTTGTGATAGTTGTCAACTAGGAAAGCTTAGTCGTTTACCTTTTTCTTGCTCAGAACATTCAAGTACAAGTATTTTTGAGAAATTTCGTTGTGATTTGTGGGGACCTGCTCCTATTCTTTCTATTGCAAAATTCAGATATTATGCTTGTTTGGTTAATAATTTTTCAAAGTATACATGGACTATTTAAGCAAAAGCATTTATACAGAAGAAGAAAAAGAAGAAGTAATGAGAGAAAAATAGAGGAGTGTCAACCCAACCCGGCACCTCTCATTTGAAGCTGCATTTGTCCCCTAGGATATGCTCCTTAACTGAATTTTGAATTAGATTTTGAACATCAATGTTCATTGTAAATACCGGCATTCCATTTTACTGATTTTCAGGAAATGCATATATATATGGACACGAATACAGACATAAGTAATATCGTCCACGGTCTATTTTTTACTTCATTTGCCCTTAAATTCATGTAGTGTTATTGTTAGGTTTTAAAGATATTGGCAATCTTTTGACAAAACTGCTGTTGAAAAAGAGTTTTTAAAAGTTAAAGTGTCAAGTGGTAAGTTGTTAGGTGAGTTACAAGTCCTAGGGTTCGAGTATGAAATGAGGAGAAAAGAGTCGTTACAATTTCGCTAGCCTATCGCTCAGTTGACGCTTGAGCAGTATAAACAAAAGCTGCGTCGCTCACCTATCACATGGACCTCACTCGAGCGAAACACCATCGCTCCTCTGTCGCTCGAGCGACAGTGTATCCCGAGAAAACCTAATTCGCATTTTTCAAGGTTTTTATTCGCTCGAGCGACTGTGTATCCCGAGAAAACCTAATTCGTATTTTTCAAGGTTTTTATCCGACCCATACTACCCAAAAACTCTACACTATATATATCCACGCTTCCATTCGAAAAATGGGTATTGAACATTGAGACAAATAAGAGATTACTTCCTATATATCATTCTATTAGTTCAACATTCATTTTGATTTCCTCGTAGCATTAAAAAACATTTTCGCATAAACCAAACACCAAAACATATATTTTCATAACATCTGTCAGAGTTCTGAAGATCAAGGAATGTGATCGAAATTTTGGTTGTTGGAGAATGAGGAGTTCTCATTGATCCACAGGAGATAGACGAATTCAGAAGGTTAGAAGTTAGTGCAGGAGCACGCAATCCAGAGGGTTTTGGTGATTACAGTTAAGAGGTCAGAAAGTACTAGAGTTAGTCGAGTCTGACAATACTGTAAGTTGATTTGTTTATAGTGGATTATCACTGGCTTGAGCCCGAAGTTTTTACCCAGTTAAGAGTTTTCTCCATCAATAATTTTTAAGTGTGATTTATTTTTCAGTAATTTATTAACTGCGGTAATTTAATATAGGATAGCTGTGCATGTGAATTCATCTGGATTAATTAATAATTGTGACTTATTGTATTTATTAATTGGTAAATTTAAATTCCGCATAAATACCTATTCACCCCCCCTCTAGGTGTTAGTCGGGTCGAACTTCGTTATTTCAGTTATGTTTGGCTTGCATCGAGTTGAACTTAGTACATAAAATCTAACTCATAGGAGAAGAAATAACTTACCATATTGAATTATACTTCTGCGGGTATTATTGGAATTATTCTTGATATGCGACTAAAGAGAATTATTCAGATGTATTGTGGAACTTAGTGCTGCGTGGAAGATTTTTTGCTTGTTGACAAAAGGTATGTGTACATAATTCCACTAAATGTTCTGCCATTTCTATTATTTTGTTTTTATACTTAGCCCATGTTTGTCATCTATTTTATCAAACATTGTTTGCTACAGTAAACAATCTCCACCACATATTCACTCAATAAAATATTCTACACACAAACCAATAAAATTACTTTACTTTTCAACAACACATTTATCAAAAAATACTATTCAAAACTTTATTTCTTCTCACACAATGAGAGACAAATAAGCACTTATTCCACATCTTATCAGAAATGCTACAAGTGTAGCAAATTCATGATGCAGGTTGGAAACTGTTATTCTCACAATGTTGGCAAACTTCGTTGAAAAGGAGAGTAGTTACATTTTAGAAATTTTTGCTAAGAGGTCGGTTATCATAGCAAAACACCTAAAAGTTACATCATTTAATGGTAATTTACATGCACACTGCCAACCCTAAGATTTTGGGTATCTTGTATGACATTTTAAAATGTTGCCCTTCATATAGTTAAAATTTATATTAAAAAATTATATCTCAATAATATTATTTCATTGTAAAAATATGACATTTAAATATTTGTATAATTTTTACATATCGTAAATAAGAATAGTACAAGTAAAGCTCAAAATCACCTCCCGAACTTCATAAAAATTCATATATGATCATCAAAGAACCATCCAAGCCACTAACCTCTTCATGCAAGGGTGGAAGAGACAGAAATGACGAAAATCGATCTGCGATTAGCTTTTCACTCTCCATTTTATTCATTTGGATTTTGGACTGCTTATGATCTTGTTAGGTTGGTAATTGGTTAATGAAGCTAATTGGGGATTTGGGATTGGGTTGGTAAAATAAATAGTTTAAAATATTTTATTTGGAAGGAAGATAGTTTAAAATTAGAAAAAATAAATATTTTTTTCAATAAGATGTTAAATTAAAAAATTATTAACGTAATATAAATTTTTTTACTATTTTTTTCATAAATATTGTGCCCTTTAACTTAACAATAATAAAACTTTAAAATTTTAAAATTAATAAAATATTTTAAATATATAATTATACATATTTATACACCTACAACAAATTTTTTTTTTTTGATGCTCTTACAATACTGAAGCCTTGTACTATCGTACAGCTCACGCATCCTTAGGATTGCCTCTGTGATAGTAAACTATTAACTGTTTGAAAATCATGAATAATAACACGACAAATTTTGGTAACTTAACCATCTTAATATTACAATAACAATGATAAAAATAACATTTACTATGCTACATTGTTACGTGTCAGGGCTAAAACTAATGCCGAGTTATTGAATCGTGCTTTGTTGGAAAATCGTGGCCTTGAATTGACACCTTCAAGGGGTTTAGGCCGTGACACATTCACATAGATTAAAAAAATATAAGGGGTTCGTAACGTCTAATATTTAAAAAAAAAAGGATTATGATATGGGTACATAACCCATAACATAATCCTTCACATAAAAAAAAGGATTTTGGCCATTTTAGTTTTGTCCTTTTGTTTTGGCCATTTCTTCTCAGCTTTCCGTTTCTGTTTCAGTTCTTTTTTTTTTTTTTCAGTTCTCCACCCGTATTACCCTTTTTGCTGGGTTCGCCATAGAGACATGAATAATTAGCATAGTCAATCCCACCCACTCTTACATCCATAGTAAGAACTAAGAAAAGACAGATGAGGTTTTAAGATATGCAACACTTTAGCCACCATCATATTTTGATTTCCCTCCAACTTGATGAAGGAGAGGAGATTAAGTGCAAAGCCTGTGAGCAGATTATAATTGAACCTTTTCATGGCTGCATATCCTGCAAATTCTACCTCCACAACCATCGCATGAATGCACCTCGTTCTCTTGAACACCCGTCTCATCCATTGTCCCTTCTCCCATCCAAACGAACAGGTGCCGATCATACACTTGCGATGTATGCAGGGGTGGAGCCAGAAAATGATGTTAGGATGGTTGAAACTTAAAAAATTTCGAATGAACTCATGTCGCAAGAAATTGAGTTTCGGAGGCTATTCTTGTGACATACACGATAAAAAGTATACGGAACTCAATGAAATAAAAAAAGTTTAGATGTCTCACGTTA
>CAIGRN010076519.1:0-10595 GCA_903798345.1 Fraxinus anomala
GGGGGGGGGGGGGGGGGGGAGAGGTGTAGATGCTCAACAACTTTTCAAGTTAGTACAATGTGACAGGATAGGATCTTAATTCATAAAAACGTCCATAAGAACAAAATAGTCCACCAATTCTGATTCTTCCTATCATGGTGTTCTTGCAATCTATTCTTAATCCACTGGAAATTGACATACGAAAAAGAAAAAAGTTACATTTTTCTGATCCCTGAATACAAATTCTAGATTAGTGTTCTATATTTGTTTCTAAATCTCCATTTTCCATGATAGTATAAACCTATGCCAACCAAAATTCAGCAAAAACTTGCGGAAATTAATGCTCCTACCAAATTATTTTAGTAGGCCGTGTAATTACTTCAGAAAAGTCCATTGAATTGCACCCAAAATACTCAAAACTGAAATTTTAACCACGTGTACTAAGGTGGGAACACTTGATTGTCCTCCATAGCAAGCAAAAGTAATCGTACCAGGGAACAGATAAAGAGTTCGCCAGCGGGGCAAATTGGGGTTTCCGCAGGCCTGATCGTATAGAGAATCGAGAAGCTTCGAGTCCCCGTATTTCAATTTGCGTCCGACGATGATTTCGCAGTTTCTGAGGCATTTGGAGAGGAGAGGGACAGTGGCGAGCTTGTGGCGGCGCTCGTGGGGATGATGCAGGATCACTACTTTTGTGGAAGTTGGAAGGGGATAGGGTGGAAGGGTATGGCATAGGCACACGTTCACGGGCCTATCACATCCATTGGCGCATATTCTCCGCCGCGCTTGGTGGTGGTCGTCGAAGGAGGACGTAGTACTGGCGGCAGGGGAGGAGGATTCTTCTTGTGCGTTCATTGTACTGAATGAGTGAGTCAGAGCGGAGTGACCCTGAAGGCCCTTTTGGGCCGAGTTTTGGACATTTTGTTCGTTCTCGGGTTTTATTTTGTTGAGTTCAACAAACGTTAGTTCAAGACAAAAAGATCCCACGTACGTAAAAGATTGGTTACATCGAGATTGAAAATTTGGAGAAATATCACAGAAAATTACATTTCAGAAATCATACACCCTTTTGTCCAGCTTCTTGCTACCATTTTAATAAGCACCAAAATAAGTAAGTCGATAATTCTTTCACAATCTTTTTATCCTGCATCTCGCTGCTATTTAACGCCTTTTTCCTGCGAAATTAAGCAATGCAGCCTAATAATGTTTCTGCTTGCTCATGCTGAAATGGACGAATGCAAATGAAAAGCAGAGATTCAGGTTCCATCCTCACTGTCTGACAACAAACAGTCTTGTATTTGCTTCCTGCAGAGGGGAAAACAAAGGAACTCATGTAAGGAAAAGTTTACTTGCAAGTAAATAAGTTAATGCATAAATAAAAGTTTTTACCAACTAAAAATGGAAACAGTAGGTTTACTTATTCTAAGAGCTACTTTCAAAGTAACTTATCATGGTACCTAGTAATAAGCTACTAAGCTAAGGCATCAATATATAGAAACAGGGGCAGATAAAGACTATAACCTCAGTGACTTGTGCTTGCCAAAGCTACTATTCTTTGCTATAATCATTTGCTGTGGCAAGAGTGAATGAAAAGATTCCAAAGATGAGGGCTCCAGTGGAAGAATCTGATATTGACAACTTGTGCAAGTCTCTGCAAAGATCCCGCCACTTGCTTCATCATTCCCAATGCTATTCAAAATTGTAGTGTCAGAATTCTTAAGCGGGCTATGGCATATAGAGCAAAATGATTCCGGAGGAAGAGATTCGTTAGGCTTCAAATTGTATTTCTTTAGCCGCCTCTGAGAAGCCGAATGACCATTACAGTCATCAACTTCTAATATCCTATTGAAAGAGAAAGGTTTAAGCTTCCCCGCTGTTCTTACAATTGTGCTCTCTCGTGAAGGATTTTCCTCCTGAAAACACGTCAAATTTTAGATTCTGATCTGAAATTTATATATGATAAATTAACCACAATTGAAATTCCCACCTGCAACAATTTTACAAATGAGGATATTAAGCCATTGATGCCACAACGAGGTTGCTGAAATGTTTCTACCATCTTCAAGCTGCCCTGACAAAAGGAAAGTCCTAATTATTGGTGTAGTAAAAAGAGATTACACAAAATCTGACTAAATAGCCCCTCCAAACCTGTCGAGACTGCATAGCATATTAAGCTCTTGAGAGATACAATCACGCAAGGGAAGAACCACGGGTATCTCCCACCTAGCATCAACATACTGAATATCTGCAGCCAATGAGTAACCCTCTCCCTGACAAAAGAAAGTTTCTACTGTTATACTCTGATAGCTTGAGATGATATATGTAAAGAAGCTTTCTGGGATTAGCTACTGCATTTTAACCAAGTTTGTCTCTTCTCACAATATACATTGAACCAAAGGGGAATGTAAGAATTCAAATTGAAGGTGATTATCCAGTCTAGCTAACAGGAATTATCACTTTGACAAAAAAATTCCTTCTCTCATTGTTTCTCATTTATCCACTTATGTACATCATTGTGTATCTCATTTATTCAGTCATTGTTTGCAGAGTGAGGGAAGGAGGAAAAAACCTTGACAGTGGCTTCGAGGACACGACAAGCTATCCGTGATGTGCATGTTCCTAGCACGAGCTTGGTGTATCCATTATCAACAGCAATCTGCCAAATGGATACAGCATAATGCAAAAGTGAATGTCTTCCCTCATCTAATATTAGCATAATTAAGCAAGCAATTGCAAAACAAAACCTTCTGCAAAGACAACATGCGCAGATGCTCCAGAAGATCTTCTTTTCCAGTGACGTCATGAACAGCATTTATTAAGTCCATCAGTCTGTGCCTTCCGGCACCAGTATCAGAAGAATAAATACTTCCAGTTGGAACAACATAAAATTGTTTTACTGGTGGAGCTAAATCTGACACAATGAGTTTCATCTCATCTATCGCTCTATCAAAATCATGAGAAGGGACCGTAAAATTGGCACTTTCATCAATATAAGCAACACCAACTCCAAATACTGGCAAAGATTTATCTCTACTTGCATCAAAGTTCTTCTGTGCTTTGTGTTGCATCTCATGCACAAATTGAAGAGCCACCCTGAAGATAGGCGAAGATGCTCAGAAGAATATGAACACTATAACACACAAGATGTGGCATGGGGAAGTATATCATTATACATTTTCATAACAAGGGAAACATATAAAAAAACATTGGTTCAACAGACAGCTTGGCATTTGATTGGATAGTGAAAATATCTTTCAGCACATTATTGACTTATAAAATAAAGAAATTAAATTTTATAGACATTTAGTGCGCATTTGCAAAAATTAAACTTTCAAAGTATGTTTGGCTAAGCTTAAAAAAGATAAACTTACTTTTTCTGTTTACTGTCTAAAAAATAAGATTTTCTAATTGAAATCCTAAAAATAAAGTTAACATGTAAAAAAACTTCAATCTTGTTAGGGAAAAGGGTTATCTAAAAGTAACTTTTAAGCTTAGCAAGACATGCTCTTTAGAATAACAACAATACATTACTTTAAACAAATTCACCAGAAACTTTTGACGGAAAAGATCTAATCTGTACCTCGACAATCTATAAAACTATGAACTCCTTATCACATTTATTACAAAAACACCAATTCATTACTTAGGAAAAAATCCACAAGAAATTTATTGTGAGCACAAAGCTCCATGTTTTATTTAATTCAAGTAAATGCTATCCCTCACAATACTGGCATTGTAGTGAGTCAAGCCGAGATACATATTCAATCTTAGCATGCTATGCGGACAAGCTTTGAAACTGATACCAAGTTTGGCCTAAGTTCTTACTAAGATAATCCAAACGAGGTTTGGCCTAGCCGGAAAATAAGTAGATATTATTTTCATTTATAATCTGAAAGAGCAAGCTTGATAAATCGATATCTTAAAATGTTTCAAGTTCAATTTTGTTATTCTACCAGTTTAAAAGAACTTTCAAGCAAACAGAGAGTAGTTTGTTCAATTACTTTGGCCTTGCTTCTTCTTATTTTGGTATAGTTACTCTTAATGCTACCGAAATAAGCTTTTAAGCTAAGCCAAACATATTCTAATAGCTCCATACATAACCGCTAACACATACCAGAAATTGTATACACGCACAACCGCGCAAACATTTACTTGTACTAAAGAGAAAGATTAACCTAGATGAGGAACCACCGGAAAAGGCGATGAGAACATTGTCGGAGGGTGAAATCATGGCATTAGAAGTTACGGCGAATCGGAACTTCCCGAATAAGTTACCCTTGAAACAATCAGAGCAGAATCGACTGCCATCCCCGCCGCCACCAGCAACGGTGGGATGTGTAACGTCGATTGTTTCGTTTAATTTGCATTTGATGCAGACGCGACTGTTAGCATAGGGGTCCAAGTCGCATCTTCCGTTCTCAGTCGCCGATTGTCGTTCTTGGCCGACGCCGGAATCGGAATCTTTATAGCAACCGGACTGGCAGGTTGCTGAGTTGCACGCCATTTTTGCTAGTTTTGGAGTCCCATACACACCTTTGAAGGGTATGTAAACTGTATAATGGGCCTGGATATTAATATATGGGCCAGTTGGAAAAAAACTATCGTCAGTAGCACTAGAAAGAGTTGATAAAAGAATTTTATCAATGGGCTTAATTATTAAATCTATGGGCCATCTAAAGGTTGATGATTAGCCCACAAAAAGACCCAAGTTAATTAGACAAACACGCCAACGATCGAAAGAAATCAATTTCTAAGCTGCCGCTTCTCCCTCTCCGTCAGCAATTCCTCCGTCCGTCTGTACCGCCGCCACCTCCTCCATCGACCGTCATTCGAGGTTAGTTACAACTGTCCCTTCATTGTTGGTTTTATTCCTTTTTCTCCAATTTGGTGTTTTCTGAAGGAATACTATTGCAAAAAAAAAAAAAAGCAAGCAGGGTTTTAATTACAAACTAAACTTACAACTTAGACTTGGAAATTGAATTGGCAACTAGGGATTCACAGTTGTGACATTCATGTCTACGAGTTAATTAACATAAAGAAGATAGTGTTTACGCAAGAGTTTCAAGTAGTCGCAATTTTTCCATTCTTCTATGTATTTGTTCCTGGTTGAAATAATTCATAAAATGCATTATATGGAATTTGAAAAATGAAAATGTCAAGAAGGAAAATGCTAAAAAGAAAATTTATCTTATTTGTTTCGTGGGCATAGAAATCAAGGGGATATACATCTAAAGATTAGAAAAATAAGAACCTACAGTTGTTAATATTCCATCCTATCTTCATTTAAATCTTATAAAGGTTTTTTAATTTTGTTTAATTTTATGTGGGAGGAAAAATAACATGATTTCTCATTACTCTTGTAGAGAAGAGAGAAAGGATAGTTGATCCGTCTTTTGAGGTGACATGAAACTTGATGACTTTCTCTAAATGTTTTAGGTAGAGAACACGTTTACAAGGATATTTGAAAGGTGATGGGAATAGGTGCAACAAGATGATAGAATTAATTTGAGAACCAGACCAACCAATAATCAGCTTGCAAATATTGCAGCCCAGACTGGTCCAACCCTGCTGTGTTTTATATTTCTCCATTTTTTTTTTATTTTTTTGAAAATTTAATATCTGCAAGTAAGCCGTAAATTGAAAAGATGAATATTCTGATCGATGTGTTTGTGAATTACATTGTTAACCCTTTTCATTTTTAGTTTTACATTTTAATTTATTTAATAAATTGGACCAACTGAGTGATCTTCATAGGTTGTTGAGCTAAGTCCGGCGCGACCCAACCTGTGAACTGGTCCACACCGAGCCAGCCTAGATTCGGTTCAATTTTTTAACAGAGTGAGTCATCCAGGCCTGACCTCCCACACATTTTTGCACCACTGTTCAAAATCTTGAAATACATACAGCTTTATTGTAACTATTCCTGTGTATTTCTTGCCTTCGGTGTTTTCACAAGAACTAAAAACTATGAAAACTCAGCCGCTCCACCTCTATGCTTTAAAAGGACACTTTAATATTCTTTTTTCCTCCGTTTCATTTGCTTTTGTGTTTTGGACTTTGGTTTTTAATGAATTGCACCATTAGGGTTCTTTGTTTTCATACCTTTTTTTGTTTAACGACACCAGGGTTTAGATTGTAACAGTCAGTTTCATTTCCGTGTAGATTTCATTTTTATCTAGTTTCCTTGGTTATTAATTTTGATTGGATGCCCTGTAAATGAGTGGGAATCCTTTGGAGCTTCTATACATTTTATTCTTATCATTATTTGAGCTTTGTTAGTCAAAAAGAGAAAAGAAACAGAGAGAATTATAGAAAGAAGTGAATCATGTTTTGATAGGTCAATCTGCTTCTGGTTTATGAAAGTGGAAGCAAATTTGTATTACAGGATAGATTGAAAAGGAATGTCTACTCCCAATGGCTCAAATGACTTGTCTTCAGAGATGGAGGTGGATGCATTTAGACGCCTTTTCCCTCTACGCTTTCATGAGCGCCACCTGCTCGAATCAATACGGCCTGATGGACGGCCTCTTGGAAGAGCTAGAGACACAACAATTGCCCTTGGTTAGACAATCTACTATTCATTTACTGAGAACTTGTTTTCTCTCATTACATACCATACCTCATCAAATCAAATCTTTTCTAATTGTAGGAGCCGTTGCATCTGCTAATGGATCATCATTAGCAAAGATAGGTTGCACTGTAAGTGTGTTTTTAGTTTATTCCCGCTCCTCTGTCATAAATAACCCATGTTATTTATAGAACTAGAAAGGATGAACTTATTGCAAAAAATGTATTCCATCCCCATGCAAAACTAATTTAAAAGTTTATATCATGTTCAGACCATGCTGGCTGCTGTTAAATTGGAAGTCATGACACCAAAGGCGGAGTCGCCTGATGAGGGTTGCATAGGTTAAACATATTTAATTTGTATTATTTAATACACCTTTTTAATTTTGAGAGTGTATAATTATATTACTTCATGTGCCAGCTATTGATTTCCATATGCCTCCAATTTGTTCTCCACTGGTTCGCCCTGGCAGACCAGCAGAGGCAGCACCAGTAATAACGAAGCAATTAACTGACATCATCTTGAGGTAAGAGATGCATGACATTAGCCAAAAATGTCCGTTTGAATATCTGTCACTTCAATAAAACAAGCTAGATATATTTAATACTCTTAAAAATAATAAGAAAAGGAAAAAAAGAAGACAATTTCCAAAATGACCAGTGATTTTTGTGCACAAACCTAAGGTTTTTAGATTCTGAGTAGTTGCTAATATATTGGTAGTTTCTTTACGGTGGTTCCGTAGGCCTAGTTGAATCCATTCATGGTGAACAACTCACAGGATGTATGCTGCAAAGTTATAAATTGAACTTTATTACTACATACTCTTTCTGTAGATACTTCTTTTCTTTTTTGCATGCTGATCGCTCCTAATACTCAAGAGTATTTTCTTAGAGAAGGATGTCATTGTGTGAGACAATAGGAGATTTCTCTATTTGCTTGATCTTTTCGATGCAGTACTTGGCTTTTATTCTTACAGTTTCAGTTAAATGACTTCCAAGCACTGACCTGGCTGAGCTACCCTTTACAACATTTGCGACATCAAGATGAATAAAATGACTCCTATGAATTCATTTTACCCATCCGTTATTTTTAGTTGTGTTTTTGGTGACTTGTTATTTTGATTATGCAGTTCTGGGATGATCGATTTAAAAGAATTATCTTTGGTCAGTGGAAAAGCTGCTTGGATGGCCTACCTGGTAATGGATCAGCATTTTATCATATCATATGATACAAATTTATGGCCCTCTAATGCTTGAGGCCTAAATACTCGTTACTACTATATAACATGACTCTTACAGGACATCTACTGTCTCGATGCTGATGGCGCCCTATTTGATGCGGCATTGCTTTCTACTGTGGCTGCATTCTCACACTGTGAGTTGTTATGGCTGTGTTTTTTTTCTTCTGCACGTGTCTACGGTGATATGATTTTCTATTTTATCTTATTTTTGTCCGTCCTATTTTATCTTATTTTTGCCCTTCCCCACCACCCCACACCCCCTACCCCCACCCTAACACCCTTTTTTCTTTTAACTGGAAGCTAGACGTGTAAATTCAAACAAAACTAGACTTCATTTTTAATCTATTGTTCATGTTTGATTTATGTGACTGAATGTATAGCAAAGCACCAAAATTTATTCTCTACTTTATGATTGATCAATCAGTCTTTGAACTTGTTATGATTGTATAACCAATGTCTGATCCAGAAAGTAATTCTTTTCAGCTTTTAGTTTTCTTATTGATTGGATATGATTATCAATTGATTTTGATAGTAGTGAAGTTCTTAGTGCCACAATATTCTAATGTTCTTCATCCTGATTATTCAAATAGCTAATTTCCTAGCTCTAATATTTGCTCTAAGCAAGGTGCAAATGAGTATTTTTGCTTTTGTATGACATTTCTTATCTATTAACACCCTCAACTTATATATTTTCGGCTTTGTCTCTGACTAAGAGATCCTCAATCTTTTCTAGTGCAAATTCCGGTAGTTTCTCTCAATGATAATGGAAGAATAGTTCTTCTTTCTGAGGAAATTTCTGGTGCAATGTGGGAAAAGGAGCCAGTGAATAAAGAGAAGAGAAAGCTGAAGTTGGATACTCTACCATTCTCCTTGACATGCGTGCTTCACAAGAACTACATTCTGGCAGACCCTTCTGCCGAGGAAGAGTCTATTATGGAAACATATTTAACTGTGGTGTTGGATTCATCTATGCAGCTCGTGTCTCTTAATAAACCTGGTGGACCAGGTCTGGCTCAAACATCAGCCATCCAGGTTAGTTTGCACCTTCATTTTTTGTTTTCTTTTTTCTATGGGGAGAGGGATTAGGGGCTCTTGTGGTCAAACAACATATGCAATTAGCATCTTTCAGGCTCTACTTCGTTAGACATATAGATGATGCTAACTAATGTTTACTTACATAATTTGCTATATGGCTGCAGGATTGTGTAGCATTAACAATGCAGAGAGTGAAAGAACTTCAGAAGATACTGAATGAAGCAATTTCTGATATGGAAGTGGACTAGTAGAAAGTTGCCGTTGAAATTATAACCATTTCCCACTGATTTTGCCCATAGGTTTCTTCTTATTCTGTATCTTCAAGTTTTAACTTCTCAAAGAAAAGAGAAATGTAAACTTTTGGAAAAAAGTCCATCGGTAAAGACATTCCATTGACAAGATTTGAGTACAACTGAGTAGATTTGAAGAGTAGCAATTTTGCTTCTGGGGCATCTTTAAAGTCTTGATTGGTAGAATATTGTTTGATTTATTTATCTTTTTGAATGTAAACATGGAACTTCGATCTAAATTTCTTTTTGGTTTACAGTTTGTGTAATGCTCTCCGTATATTAGCAAATAATATATGGAGATGGCTTGTAAGCTGTGCCTCTACTAATGATACAAAAATCCACAATCAAGTGCATCAATTTTATATCGAGTAATTAATGATTACTTGAGATCGTGATTGTGTTCGACTCTGCTTCTTCTCTTCTCCCATGTTGTTTTATTTCTACTAACTACAAACCAATTGATTATATGACTATTTTATTTCTGTTAAATTACTTAGTTCTAAATTTGTTTGCAACGATAATCTAAATTAGAGTTGGATTCATATTAATGTGGATTTTTGAATATGGAACTTTAAAGATTCAATATCAAGCAAGCAATTCAATTCATTTAAATTTTAAAATGAGTAATTTGATCATGTTCTACAATGCAAACAATTATTGAAATTTTGTTGTTGAGCCAGCAGGATCCTCTGGCATCAAACTAGGATACCTGGACCCATTGGTATGCACAGAAAAAAATAAATAAATAAAAAAGTTCAGTTCCTTTTCACCGAGGGTCACAGACTCAAAAACCAGAATGTCTTTTACCAACAAAAAGAGTTTCATTATGGTGAACAATCATAAAAATCTTTATCTATATCGTCATCCAGACACTCTCTCTCTTCTCAGTTGCCTATACCCAATTCTTTGTAGGATTATGCTACACAGGTGCACATAGGGTGTCCACCTATGTAAAGGATTACTTTGTAATCCAAACCAACCAATCAGAATGCAAGAAACAACCACAGTAGATAGACAAAGTACAAGCTCATTTTCTCTCTCTAAAATCCTACTCAAACAAAACAACCTCAAAATGCAGCCTACACTTGTCAACGCGTGTCCCTTTGTCTCACCACTAGCTGAATAAACCATCTCCCTCGTTCATTTCACCCTCTCCTGGAAAAATATAAAACTCCAAAACTGGGCATCATTGCAAGAGGAGAAAATAAGAAGAAGCACTTAAATTCGTTCTCCATTTTGCTTATTCTCTCTTTTTTCTCCATATCTTTGTGCATACATAAGTTTTACTAGTACATACTCTCTGGTTTTTTTTTTTTTATATCTGTGTAATCAAGAAAATAAGCCTTTATTTCTTGAAAGCACAGAGTTGAGAAATGGCTTATTTAGTTTCTTCACCATTCACACTAACCAATCCAAAAACATCCCACCTTTCATCAACTTCACAAAAGAACTACTTTCTTCATTCATTTCTTCCCAAGAAAAT
>CAIGRN010076534.1:0-10111 GCA_903798345.1 Fraxinus anomala
CAAATTTGAACTCCCAACGATAGAAAACTACCCCAACAGTCACTGGTGCGGGGCGCCTCAAAATAGCGCGGGGGCGCTACTATTCTCGGGTGAGAAAACTTTCAATGGGCGCGGAGGCGCCTAATAATTTTTTTTTTCTATACACTTCCTTTTTGATTTTGAACAACAAATTATCAACACTTCTTATGGCTCCCAATATTCCCTATCTCATTACTGGTGTTTCCATGAGCCTCGAATTCATAACCCACATGCCCATATCAACCATGGGTTCAATTGCCGTCATATGAAGATTGATCGATGATTTTATCAACTTTGAGGTTGAATAGATGAAAATAAGCCCTTAAAATCATCTAAATTAATTATGGGTTTATCGGCGGTGGTGGGTTCGGGTTTTTCTATGCAATTGTGCTGGGAAGGGGCAGGGGCGATGGAGGAAATAGTGGCTGAGCTAAGGCGTTGAAAGAAATAAGGGTGGTTGTGCATAAGCTTTGTGTAGACGCTACGGTTGGCCATGGCTAAACGTCTACGAAATTCTAAGGGGCCAGGTGGACTTTGCTGTTACCAAATATTTTGAGCGAGTTAAGCTATTTTATTACGAATACAGCTTTGGAATTGCGTATTTCCAGTGACATTATAATTTAGTCGACAATTATTTTTGTAAAGTCAATTGGAAATAAAATTGATTAATTCAAATAATGAAATACTTTATTACAGAATCCGTTGTGCTTGATTCTTGATTATGTTTTAACCATTATCTGATATTATTGCACTCTCAGCGCCTAGCCTTGTAACGTTGCAAGCTAAACCTTTTGGATGCTTGTACTTTTACTGAAAATGTGGGACTATGCCGTTACTTTCGAGTAATTAATACAAGAGAAATAATCAAGTAANGTAATTAATACAAGAGAAATAATCAAGTAAGTATCGCCTTTTGTAGATCTAGATCATTATCATACCTTGCTCAAAAAGGGCACTACAAAAACTATTCTCCACCTGAACTCCAAGTCAACTACAAAAGGGCTCATTGCATGCTCATGTATTTTTGAATATTCGAGCATCGACCGTCGAACACAGTCAAATCGCAAAAATGGATCGACCATCGAAACATTATCAAGTAAGGAAATGCGCAGAAGACTAACACTCGAATAAAATCAGAACTAAAGGCCTCCGTCGCCAAATAGATTAAAGGCCTCAGTGTAGTCTTGAATATGAAGAAGTCCTAGTGCAAATTCTGACAAAATCAACATGGACTTTAGTGTACCAAACTCATGTTGCATACCAAAAAATATATATATAAAAATTGATGTGCGTCACAAAGCACAAACCTTTGGAATTTGGACCCAATTATAACTTTCATTACCAGGGAATGTTAATTCATAAAATGACCAAAATGTCTTTAGAAACGTCTATAAATAATTAAATATGGCAATTTACACAACTAAAAACGGAGGATTGAAATTTGAAAATCTAATATCCAAACTTAGAGCTTGGGATACAAAGAAACATAGGAGCCAGCCAAGAAGCAAGCACCTTCTGGTCAAAATGACATCAGAATCTCCATCTTTGTACTTTAAAGAAAAAAAAAAAATTGTCTTAAAACACTCCTAAAAGACCCAAAAAAGAGGGAAAATTTTGCCAAAGTTCAAGCATAAAACTTGATCCTTGACTTCAAAAATAATTTATGCTTTTATTCTGAGGTCAACACTATGATAAACAAAATTAACTATTAACCAAAAAATTGTATGACGTGATTCAAAACGTTTAGATAGGACGTTAAAAGTTATATACATTTAGATTGAATAAAAAAGATGTAATCATTAACATAATATATATGTTGTATATAGTTATGTCATGATCCAAATGCTTATGAAAATTATTTGTCTCTTTGCCTTTTTAAAAACAATTATTTTATTTCAACTTTCGAGTTTTAATTTTATAATGATCCATCGATTGAACTAATGACTCGTTCACGTACCTTGGACAAAAAATAGTTTTTTAATGATATTAACTAATTGAGTACTCTTTAGAGTTGAAATACGGTAAAATTTCTAACTTTCCAAATTCTGTTCCACAGATTTTCGTCAAATTTCTTCCATACCATTCATCATGTTTTCTGTTACTCATTTCCCGAAATACTTTCTCCCCACAAAAGGCATCCATTTCGCCATTCCGCCTTCTCCCAAAGCGCCTCGCCATTTCAGGTGCTTTGGCAAATGCATTACAGAAATAGATTGCTCGTAGCAAAAAATCATGTTCACCTGTAGCAGAATCGTGCTTGCATTTCTGAACATTCTAATTTTGCTAAGCGCATTCCTTCAACTCCTACACGCGAATTCATTGCACAATGGTCCGAATCAGATAGCGTGTTTTAAAGAAAACGCTGGATCCGTTATATGGCTGGGAATTTTCATGTTAGCCACTGCTGTAACAGGATTATTGGGTTTGTGCTTTCAATCAAAGGCAATTGAATCGATTTATTTGTGGGTTTTGTTGATTTCGACTATTTTGGTGACTTTTTTCACCGCCTTTGTATTCTCTGTATTGCCGAAAGACACTGCCAATGGGACTTGGCAGAAAGCCCAGAATGGATACTGGTTGAATCAGTTTTCGCCATCGTTGCAAAAAGCTTTGGTGAATAACAAGGATTGGTTTGTCATCGAGACGTGTTTACTCGACCTTCACATTTGTAATCAGCAATTGCAAAACCAATTTGATGATCATCGCTACCTTCAGGTTCTCTCTTTCTCCTTCTCACACATGCTTCAGTTAGTTCATTTTCAGTTAATTCCTATAAAAATGCTATCTTGTATTTGTGAAATTCTATAGTTGGGTTGCTGCCGGCCTCCCAACCGATGCGGACTGGTGCAAAATGAAACCTATTGGGTGGCTCCCAAATCTGGTCTAGCTTCTCAAGACGAGGAATGCGTGAAATGGAGAGATGCCGGAAATGGAGAATGTTACGAATGCGATTCGTGCAAGGCAGGTTACCTAGCCGAATATCAAGAACATTGGCAGAATGAGAAGGTTGTGCAAATGGCCGCGGTATTCTTCCTCGTCATAGCCTCTGCTCTTGCCTGTTTGGCTTTTAGACATGATCATGATCCAC
Organism: Fraxinus anomala; assembly: GCA_903798345.1. Lineage (NCBI taxonomy): Eukaryota > Viridiplantae > Streptophyta > Magnoliopsida > Lamiales > Oleaceae > Fraxinus > Fraxinus anomala. The sequence goes on from CAIGRN010076534.1 coordinate 3,107, forward strand.
ACGAACACAATGCATATTCGATGTCATACAGAAACTACCGTCAAGCAAGTATTGTGCATCCCAGATACTTGGGTAGTATTTGATGATGTTTTTACTTCTTCATGAAAATGTTATGTAGCATTTTCTTGATTTTGATTAGTTTTACTAATCTTTTGGGTAATGCCGTATTACAGCAATTGGTATTGATGTTTCCTTTTTGTGGTGATAGCTAGCAGATGATTTCTTTAGTCATTGTCAGAAGAAGAGCATAAAATCAACAAAAGAAGCGTTGACCGACCCAAAGTCTAGTTTGTTGCACTGTTCAATCTGAACTAAGGTTACATGCAGAATTTGCACTTAATTTTTCCATTGTAGAAGCAAAGAAAAACTCTTACAAAACATAGCTTCTGGTTTTAGAGAATCTGCGATATTGAGAGTTTCTTCGATAAGCTTACGAGCCTTTCTGTTCCTGATTTCAATTCTCATGCTTTCACTCTCGATCTTGTCATAATTAGGTTTCTTTATTTTCGAATTATATCTCAACCTCAAGTTCACCATCAGTCTTTCCAAACCCCTCATCGCCATAGCTTTTAACCTCCAAATTCAATACAAATTCTTAAAGCCAATGATACTTCCTTCTAGAAAATGCAAATTCCAAGAATTTGAAAAAAGTGTTTTTTAGAGTTTCCGAAGAGTTACTTGAGGAGCTTGTTTGAACAAGAATGAAGTAAAATATGTAACTTTTGGGAAGAGCCAAGTCGGGAGATAATATGAGTGAAATAACGGTTATATGCCAGAATGTATTAGGTATTAAGAGGTTTGGAAGGTCACGTAATAGTGCAGTGTGTGACCTTTTGACATCATGTTACAATTGTCTTATTCCATGACTATACAAATTATTGTATATAATTTAGTCTCAAGATTTGTAAAAGTAATACTTTCTCTTTATACATTAAATTAAATCTTAATCGCAGTTCTTTTTGCCAACTACATTCGAACGTTATAACACCTTATTGAGTTATTCAATAAATCTAAAATTTTGCAATTATATGAAAGTGGCCAAAAAAATTACCAAAATATGTAAGGCTTGAAAGCCATCTTTTAAATATTAGCCCCCGTTTGGCTCTCATTTTCTTCGAACTTATTTTCAGTTACACATTTTATAGAATTAACGATTTTTATCATTTTGTTACCATATATTTCATGAATTTTTATCAAATCTACTAAAAATTTGACTTTTAATTATGCCAAAAGGGCTTAATCATCTTCCAATTTAAAGCCGTAGAAATATATAGGAGATTGGATATTTATGGATTGAGATAGAAGTTTTTGAAATGTGTGGTTGAAAAGATGTGGAACTCATAAAAGACATGGTTAATATTGATTATTTGACTTAGACTTTGACTTAAATTAAAATCAGATTTTAATTTGACCCAAACATACCCTTGGGAGTGGATTATTGCATGCTTGACTCTCTTTCCTCCACAAGAAAATTCAATGGCCATTGTTCATTCAAGAGTTTCCCGGATTTTTGTTGACTTTTTCAAGTCAATGCACCAATAGAGATGAACTAAGAAAAATCAAAGGGAGAATTACGTGCACACGGAATATAATTATAAAAATTAAAGGTTGTATTATTCATATTTTAAGTAACCTAATTTCACCTTTAAATTAATGTGTTCGTAAAGCTTTTATAAGAGTGCGAGAGTACAAAAAAAAGTGGCATGATTGTTATCAAGTACTTGACATCATAATTAGCAAAGTGCTTTTGATTTATTAATTTTATGCATGATTATTTGACTAAATTTTATTTATTATATGGGAATCTATTAAATTAAATATTTTAATTAAATTATTATGGAATGATTTTTTACTATATTCTTTTAAAATTTATTTGATTAATAAAAAATTGAAATACCATAGTTTTTTTTTTCTATTAAACACTTGAAATATCATAATATCATAAGTTTCATTTCTAAAGTATACTATTCCACATTAACATTGAAAAATAAAAGTTTATAAAAATTAAGTAAAAACATGTCATATTAATCATTCATTTTTTTTTTTAAAATTATATAAAAATTGAAGTCTAGGAACTAGATATTTTTTGGCATGTTACAATAAATTAATAAGAATGATTAATGCCAATTTCAATTTTTAATAAAAATTTAATTTTGATTTTTTTTTTTAGAAATTTTTCAAATTGAAGTTCGCCAACAAATATACGTGGAAAAGGATTGATATATATATATTTTCTCAAAAAATAATAGATATGTCCCTATATTCCCAAATCCTTTCTCTTCCAGTGGACTAATTACACTCACCACACACGCACGTCCATATATAGCCATCACTTTTTAACGTCCTTACCGCAACTTGCGTATGGAAAGTCTTTTTTCATGAAATTTTTTTTCCTTTCCCTCTTCTCGTTTTTCCTTTTATACTTCCTTTCTCTTTCGTAGCTCTAGAATCCATCAATGAAGCTTCAAGCTTTTGAACTTCCCTTAGGGAAACCTCAAACAAGAAGAAAAACACCAAAATTTGCTCCACTTGTAGCCCTAACAGTGCTTTTAACAATCCCTTTATATTACCCCTTTATAAAAGAATCTCGCAGAAAAATATCTGAAGCTTGGCATTCATATGAATCTTTAGAGGATTCTGTTACACCAAATATTGATTTAGACCCTCCTCCTAAGGAGATTAATCAAGATTGTTCCCTGGAAGTTGATACGCTGCGGTGCAATCCTAGTGAAAGCGGAACCATCACCAAAAGGGATGATGTGTATGTGGAGGCAACTCTAAAATTTAATGAAGATGAGTCAGAGGCTAAGAACTTGCCAGAAGAAAATCAAATAACAAAGGAAACTTCAAAGTTTAATGAAGATGAATCAGAGGCTAAAAATTTGCCGGAAGCAAATCAAGAAACGAATCCACCGCCACCACCAAGCTCCGCCAAGGGCAACATGGAGGCCCACCGCGAAAGGATGGGCAGAAAAAGACCAAATAAGGGTAGAAGGAAAAAGTCTAGACGCTCCACCCCAACGTACTTAACACCTCCAAAAGTTACGAAAGAAAATTTGAAGAGATCGTCAAGTAATAATAACAATGATCGTAGCATGGTACGATCACAAGTGTTAGATTATCAAAATTGTGATTTATTTTCTGGGGAATGGGTGCCAAATCCTGAGGGTCCATATTATACAAATATGACATGCAATGCAATTCAGGAGCATCAAAATTGCATGAGATTTGGTAAGCCTGATGAAGGATTCCTCAAGTGGAAGTGGAAACCTGATGGCTGTGAATTGCCTATATTTGATCCTCATCAATTTTTGGAACTTGTTAGAGGAAAATCAATAGCCTTTGTTGGAGACTCTGTGGCAAGAAATCACATGCAGTCTTTGATTTGCCTCCTGACTAGGGTTTGTATCTCTCTCTCTCTCTCTTTTACTTGTTCCTCAATTCCTTAAATCATATTGCTTGCGACTAATGAAAGTATCCATCATGTTGTACGAGGATGGGTTCAGTTTTGCATTCATTATGAGGGACATAATTTTGACCAACCTTTTGCGGAGTTGACTCTTTCGCGAAAATAAAATTAAGTGATTGTCACTGTCGCAATAAATAGTCCATACAATTTATATATTTCAATGGGTTGTATATAACAAGTGAATTTTATGTCTTCTTTTTCAATCATTTTTTTTTATTGAATGCAACAGTATATAAAAAATTTGAGTCCTTTTTCAGGTTGTGTACCCTGTAGATTTTTCAGATGCGACAGATCAAGACAAGCGGTACGAGTACATTGACTACAACTTCAACATATCCATGTTCTGGTCACCTTACTTGGTAAAAACAGAGAAAACCAATCCCAATGATGTTACACGCCCTTTCAAGCTATTTCTTGACGAGTTTGATGAACACTGGACTAGCAAAATCCAAGATTTTGATTACGTGATAATCTCTGCCGGGCACTGGTTCTTCCGTCCTACCTACTTCTACCTCAACTGCCGCCTCGTTGGCTGCCTCTATTGTCCTGAGGACAACGTCAGCCACCTGACTTCATACTTCAGCTATCGCCGGGCTTTCCGAACAGCGTTTCGGGCTATAAACAAAGCGAATAATCCCAAGGGCATAACGTTTCTTAGAACGTTTGCACCGTCACATTTTGAAGGCGGGCCATGGGATAAAGGCGGAGATTGTGCTAGGACAAGGCCATTCAAAAGGAATGAGACAGTTCTAGAGGATTATAGTTTGGAAATGTATATGATTCAATTGGAGGAATTAAGGATTGCACAGAAAGCAGGGAGAAGAAACGGGTTGAAAATTAAGTTGTTTGATGCGACAAAGCCTATGCTATTGAGACCAGATGGACACCCAAGTAAATATGGGCATTGGCCTGTGCCAAATGTGACATTGGTTAGCGATTGTGTCCATTGGTGTTTGCCTGGACCAATTGATTCTTGGAATGATTTCTTGCAAGAGTTGATGAAAAGGGAAATACACAATGATAGATAATTCATTTCTTATTTTCTTTAATTTTTTTTTGAGAAAAATACCGAAATTAGATAGACTTTTACCTTTTATTAAAAAATTCTTATTCTTGTATTTCTAATTTATTCATTTATCAATTTTGGATAGCCTCTTCACAAGCTATATATTCATTACTCAATATTTGTATAAATATTTTGGGTACATAACAAAGGATAATGAATGGAACTTTTCTGAGAGATTGACTTTCGAATGCCAATTTTACTTTGCTTAAGGAGAACAATTCAAAATCCACCACTAATTATATTCATTCATTTATTTATTAAGAAAAATAAATAGTTGTATAAATACTTTCGTATCTTTGTATAAATACTTTCGTATCTTATTCATTTATTTATTAAGAAAAAAGACTTTTCTCAATTAGCTCTTTGATTTGAAGAAGTAATCTATTTATTAATTGTGAAAGAACCATCCTTTCTCCAATAATTCTAGTTTTTATTTGATTAAAATTAAATTAAATACACATTATTCAACGTTGAAATATTCATAAGAACTATTTAATTCGTGGAACAAAGTCAACAACCTATTCACGGCGGAAGAGGAAATAGTTTATGACGTTACTTACTAGGAGAGGTTGGAAGGCCAAAACAAAAGTGGAATCTCTCCTTTTTGTTTTTTAATCACATTCCTTTTTTCTTTTCTTGGCGAGAAAAATTCCTTATTTCCTTTTCCTAGTTGCAAATTTCTTTTCATGGAAATTAGTATTTATATATTGTGAAAAGGATAAAATAATTTAGCATATATGCCAAAATAAAAAAATAAAAGAGAGAGAGAGAGAGAGAGAGGAAAAAAACTCACAATAAAGATTAAGAATGTATTAAAATTTCGATTTGACCTTTTCTTTTTGTACCAATCCCTACTTGACTTTCAGAGAGCCAGTATGTGTGGATTTTTCTTTCCTGTCCATCTTTGTCTTACCAGGGTCTTCAAGTAATACATTTTGTTACTCTTTCTCGAAAAAGTGAACCACACCGGTCCAAGTATAAGATACTTTCGTTTAAGTTCGATAATTAAACATTCAACTAGTAATCGCAACAAGGAATAGCACTTCAGATTTATAAAGAATTTAAATCTTTTTCATTATAATGCCTAATCAAGTTAAGAAAAAAAAAAAATTACGACCATACTTATCTGGCAAAACATATATTTGCAGAAAAAATATTATTTGTTTAGCATAATTTCCTATTACATGTGTGGGCCATGACATATACATGAATAAATAAATAACGCTTTGTTTCCAAGGTGTAGATATATTATTCTTCCTCATGAAGGGTCCCTCTCTCTATCTCCCTCTCTCTGGAGTAAACTTCAATGAAGCTCCACACCTCTGAAATTCCACTTGGGAAACACCAGGCACGAAGAAAAACCCAAAAACTTGCTCCTCTAATAGTTTCTGCTTTTCTTTTGACAATCATCACTCTATCATATACCGGCATAATTAGAGATTCTCAGGAAATATCTGAAGATAATTCTCAAGCATATGAATCTTTAGATCATGATTCAATAACACCAACTAGTAATCGTTTAGAACAGAAAAATTATCAGCCTTGTTCGAGTGGAAAAATTGATGCGCCGGGGTGCAACAGTAGCGTAGGAGGTGAAAAAATACAGGCAAGAAACTCACCACCGAACATCACCGTGTCGCCACCACTAATCAGCACCCAGCATGTCATGGTGGCTAATGAAACTTTAACCGAGAAGGGTGAAGATAATTGTGACTTGTTTTCTGGGGAATGGGTGCCAAATCCAGAGGGGCCTTATTACACAAACATGACATGCAACGCAATTGAGGAGCATCAGAATTGCATGAAATTTGGAAGGCCGGATTTAGGGTTCCTCAAGTGGAGGTGGAAACCTGATGCCTGTGAGTTGCCAATATTTGATCCTCAACAGTTTCTGGAACTTGTTAGAGGAAAATCATTAGCCTTTGTTGGAGACTCTGTTGCAAGAAATCACATGCAATCTTTGATTTGCCTCCTGTCTAAGGTATGTATGATGTATCCCTTCAATGTTATTTTCTATCAGGAATTTTAACTGACTATACTATCTTTTGTCATGGCCAGCATTAGAAGAGAAGACAATGAAGTTCTCATACATACATACAAAAACATAGGGCTTTTAAAAACCAAAAGCTGCGTCTGACACTAACGCTACTTTTGAATACATTTGGATAATTTTTTAGAATTACTTTGTCTAGCTAGAAGGGTTTTCAGATGAAGTTAATATAAGATAACTTTTTAAAGAAACTCTTTTACAAATATTGAAAGCAAAAACAGAAACTCTTCCAAACGGGCTCGTAACATATCTATGTGTGTGTGCATACAAATTAAGAAATTATGAGAATATAAATTAGACCGGAGCAAACATACGTAGCTCCGTCTTAATCTGTATTATTCGCAAGATTGATGAACTAATTTTTGAAGCTGGACATAACAATATATTTTGTCCTAAATTAGTTACTATAAGTTACACACA
>CAIGRN010076541.1:0-12993 GCA_903798345.1 Fraxinus anomala
GTATATTGATGGTTGTCCTATGCGTGTCTTTAAATGGACTCCTAGCTTTAGCCCCTAGTATGAGGCTCTATTGCTCTTGTCTGGGTGTCATTTCCATTGCTTCCTATTCATTTTCGAGCTAAGAGTGCTCTTTTCGCCATAGCCAAGGCTATTAGGCTTCATCTTTGTATTAACGAAGCCACTTCTGATCTTCGTCGTCCTAGTGAAGCTAGGGTTTGTATTGAGGTAGATTTGGAACGTAGACTCCCTGACAGAGTCTAGGTTGAGAGGGAGGAATGGGGCAAATAGTAGCATCCCGTTGTTTATAACAAGGTTCCGAATTTTTGTTTTCGATGTTGACATTTTGGACATATAGATGAAAAATGTTCTATTACTTTACATCCACCCCCACTATCGGTACCCCATGTAGTTGTTGATCATACCACTAGGCCTCCACCTATCTTAGCTAAGGAGAAAGGTACGGTGAAGGAGACATATTAGTTGTTTACTCTTAATTTTGTTTACATTTGTTCTGTTTGTAAGGGAAGTAGTACTTCCTTGTTTACAGCTTTACTTTATTTCTACTGTAAGGGAAGTAGTACTTTCTTTTTTACTGCTTTTCTTTACTTCTGCTGTAAGAAAAGTATTACTTCCTCATTATTGCTTTGCTTTATTTCAGTTGTAACCATGGTATTCCTCTGCCACAAGTGAGTACATATTAATAAACTCCCGGAGGTATCGCCCTCCTTCCAATAAAAAAAACCCTAAAATCCTAAACCCTAAACCTGCAGTCTTTTTTGATGAATCAGATGAGCAGTTCTTGGCTAAGGCCTATAGGTTTACACTTGTAGGTAAATTTGTGCATCGCAAACCTTCTATGATTAGGGTACGTTAAAATTTTATGCTCTTTAGTTTTATTGGTGATTACGAGATTGGACTTATCAATGATGCACACATTATTATTCACATGGCGCACGAGGATGATTATTCACTATTATTCCTCAAACACACTTGGTATATTTATGGTTGCCCTATGCGAGACTTCAAATGGACTCCTAGTTTTAGCTCACAGCATGAGGCTCCAATTGTTCCTATCTGGGTATCATTTCATTTGCTTCCTATTCACTTTCGGGCTAATAGTGCACTATTTGCCATAGCTAAGACTATTGGGCTTCCACTTCGTACTGACGAAGCCACATCTGATCTTCTACGGCTCTGTAAAATGATGGTCCATATTGAGATTGATTTGGAATGTAAATTCCTTATAGAGTTTGGATAGACAGGGAGAAATGGGGTGGATATTAGCAGCCTGTTGTTTATGATAAGGTCTCGGACTTTTGCTTCTGATGTAGACATTCTGGACATATGGATGAAAAATGTTCTAGTAGCTCACATCATCCTCCACCATCTGTCACCCTTTTGGCTGTTGATCATACTTCTTGGCCTCTTCCAATCTTGGCTAAGGATAAAGGTAAGGTGAATGAGGTTGTGACTGCACCTCGCCAGAAATGGACGCCGATTAAGCGAAATCAGAAGAGAGAGGATGGTACATCAGCTGTGATTTCTCAATCTACTTTTTAGATTATTAGTTCTATTTCTCCCATTATCCCCAGTACCACAGTTACTACATCACAAATCGTTACCACACATATGGCTCATACGCCTCTTACTACTCCACGGATTACTACTTCTATGCCATCAGATCAGTTGACAGTTGCTCATATCTAAGTGGTTCATCATGGTCATCCAGTTATTACATCAACTGCCCATCCAATTGTTTAGTCTTCGGGTCTAATCAGTTGTACCACTATGATTGGTAGATCTACATACTCTGATCCTTTTCTGGAGGATACGTTGGAGAGACCAAGGGTTTCGATTGGTTTGGATGTACCCATTTTTTCTACACCGTGTCAGCAGAATTTGGAGGCTTCTTTATCTACAATTCAGTCAGGCTCAGAAGGTTTCTCTCATATTGAAGTTCATCATCATGGCCTCTTCCGTAGATCTTCATCTGATGATTTAGTTGGCATGGTTGACAGGACAGAGAATGATGGTTCCATTCATGTTAGTCGTAAGAGAACTTTGAAAGTTACTAACACCTCAATTCCTAGGATGGTGACTAGGAGTCAGTCGCAGGATACATCTTCACGCATATCCAGATGAGTGCCATCATTTGGAATGTGAGACGTGTAGCTAGAGTAGCTACTCACAGACACTTGAAAAGGCTTATTCAGCTTCACCGAGCCTATATTTTGGTTATTCTGGAGCTAATGGTTTTGGAGAGGAGTTTTGAATTTGATCGTCGCTATCTGTACTTTGATTATGGAGTTTAAAATAAGTCAAATAAGATTTAGGTCTTCTGGTATGTTGATACCGATATTACTGTTCTTCATGATCACACTCAATTCTTGCATGTTAAAGTTGTGGGTCTCAGACTAGCAAGGCCTATTTATTTGATGTATGTATATGCTGCATGTGAGGCATCGATTATGAGGGACTTATGAGCAGGTCTTAACCACATTTCCATCTCCATGGATGAACCTTTGCCAGTTGGGTGAGACTTTAATGTTATTACACATGATAGCGAGTGTACGGGTCATAGTAGGCGAGATCGTGGCTCTACTTCTTTTTCTGATATGAAGCTCAATTGTGGTTTAGAGGATGTTGGGTTTTTTGGGTCTTAGTTTACTTGGACTAATGGTAGGGTCTGTAAGAGATTGGATAGAGTTTTGATTAACTCTATAGCTACAGATTTTTGTAGACAGTTTACCATGACGCATCTGAACCGTACTTCTTCTGATCACTCGCCTTTTCTTTTACACTAGACTTCTAATGATGATTTGGGTCCTCGACCTTTTCGATTTCTCAATATTTGGACGAAGCATCATGATTTCTCAACCTTCGTCTCTCAAAAGTGGTCACTCCCTACTCATCTTATGGGGATGTCTGCTCTTTGAGAAAAGCTCTTCAAGCTAAAATAGAGACTACGTTGGTGGAATCGACGAGTTTTCAGTGATGTTTTCCAGCAGGTTAGGGAAGCTAAGGCGAAAGTTGACAATGCAGAGATTGACTTTGATATTGACCCTACACCAGAGCACTGTGACTTACTTCATTATGCACAGGCTAATTTGAACTAAACCTGGGCGAAGATTTACAGCTACATCTATTATTTTGCTCCCAAAGCAGGATAATGCTAGTAGATGGACGGACTTCAGACCTATCGGCTTATGTACGGTGTTCAATAAGATTATTACTAAGTTGTTGAATACCTAATTGAGTTCATTGTTGTCTCGTATCATCTATCATCCGCAAAGTGGTTTTGTCCCTGGTCGCCTCAGTGGGGTTAATGTTTTGTTGACTCAGGAGCTTCTTCATACATTGGATGATAGAGTACGTGGAGAAAATACTATGCTGAAACTTGACGTGGCTAAAGCATATGATTATATAGATTGGGAATTTATCTATTCTATTCTAGTTGAGTTGTGCTTTGATCAGTTGTAGATTGATAGGATCAAAAGGTATATTTCGGAATGTCGTTTTTCTGTGCTCCTGAATGGTTGTCCATATGGTTTCTTCTCTTCCTCTCGTGGCGTCAGACAGTGAGACCCTATATTTCCCTCCTTATTTATTATTGTTGCTGATTACTTCTCTTGACTGCTTATTCAGATCTTCCAGGCATATCCTAGAATCCAGTACCGACACAGTGGTATATCTCTTGTCTCTCATCTTACTTTTGCGAACGATATCATTATATTAGCCAATAGCCAGAAAAAGTCGATCAAGGGGGTCCTCGATTGCTTGGAACATTATAAGGGAGTTTCTAGACAATTCGTGAACCGAGACAAGAGTGGTCTTATATTGCTTAGGTAGGCATAGGATATTCAGATACTCAGGCTTGTAGTTTTGACTGGATTTTCACATCAGAGACAGTTATTTACATACTTGGGAGTCCCTTTGTTTAAAGGGACTAAGAGGAGCTTTCTGTATGAGGATCTAATTATGAAGGTCAGGAATAGGATCTCTGGATGGGCTTCACAACTCCTTTTTCCTGGTGGAAGGATTACTTTGCTAAGGTATGTTCTATCATCCTTACCATTGTACGTCTTCCAAATGATACGACCTCCCATGGCTATCCTCAAAAAGTTGGAGAGTATATTTGCGCAATTCCTATAAGACTCGAAGGAACATGCTACATTGGCGAAGTTGGAAGGAAATTTGCCTTCCTACTGCTGAGGATGGTCTGAGCTTTAGATGACTACAGGATACGGTAGACACATTCTCACTGAAGTTATGGTGGCAGTTTAGATCTCAGAGTTCACTTTGGGCTCAGTTTTTACTGGGCAAATACTATAAAAGGATACTTCCATCACTTGCAGTAGTCCCTCATTCAACCTCTCCTATTTGGAAGAGACTAAAGAAATTTGAACCACGTGCTGAACCACATATTGCATGGCACCTCGGGATTGGGCAGATATTCTTTTGGCATGATTGTTGGATGGGTGATTTTACATTGGCATCCATTTTCCTACACAGACAGCACACATCTGCGAGGTACATGATTTTTCGAGGAGACGGATGGGACTTTGGTCGATTATTACAGATTCTTCCATCAGTTATCACAGAGCAGATCACGACCATTCCTCTATGCCCTAATGTTTCGGATCACATTTTCTGGATGGCCACACCAGATGGTAGGTTTACTACCAAATCAGCTTAACAGTTGATCCGCTCTAGCATGCTAGTTCAGGATTTGTTACGTCTACTATGGAACCATATCATACCTTAGACCGTTTCGTTCTTCTGTTGGAGATTATGGCAGGATTTGATCCCAGTTGATATCATTATTCAGAGGAGGATCGACATTTAGTTACTTCTCGATGTCAGTGTTGCTCTGCGATTGAGACCATTACTCATACCTTCACTGGCAGAATTTTATCATATCATGTTTGGCAGTATTTTGGGGATTTATTCTAGATTACTATGAGTGCATGAGAGAGTGTCGACGGAGATTTCTGAGATGGAGGTATTCTGGACAGTTTGCACGAATCGGGCACATTCACATCATTATTCCTCTATTAATTTTCTGATTTTTTTGGACCGAGATAAATGATGCTAAGCACAGGAACATAAGCAAGAGTTCGGGACTTATCATCTGGAGAGTAGATCGTTTGATATCCTTCCTTCATATTGGTGGATTATTTCGGCCGCTACATTGGCGCAATGACATGTAGGTTGCTCCTCTTTTTTGTATTTCTTTGATTCTCTCTTCATCTCTGTCCCCTATTATGGTTTGGTGGCCCACTCCATCAGTTGAATTTGTCAAGATCAACATCGATGGCTATGTCAAGGATGAGTTTACGAGTGGATGAGGTATCATAAAGGATCACGCAGCAAACTGTGTCAGGGATTTCTCAGCATCATATAGACAGTGTTTGATTTTAGAGGATGAACTTAGAGCTAATCGTGATGGGATACTGCTGGCTAGAGATCTCGGTTTGTCAGACATTTAGGTTGAGGCAAATTCGAGTATATCCATCCACTGCATCATCAAAGGTGGTGGACCGTGGGCTATCCAGGGCATACTTCGACAGATTGCAGATTTCATTTCATTTGACAAGGATACGATTTCCTACATCTTCAGATAGGGGAATTAAGTTGTAGATGATCTTGCTATTGAGGGTTGGCATCATCAAAGATACCAGGAATATGGACCAGCTAACTTACCATGAAACATTAGGACACTTGTTCAGATTGATAGATATGGCTTGCCCAGCATCAGAATTTAAGTTTCTGTATTTTGCTGTTCCTTTTATTTATGCTCATATTTACTCTTTTTGTAAGGGGAGTGGTACTTCCTTTTTTTATAACTTTACTTTACTTTTGATGTAAGGGAAGCAGTATTTCCTCTTTTATTGCTTTACTTTACTTTTGTTGTAAGGGAAATAGTATTTTTCCCATTTATTGCTTTGCTTGATTTCAGTTGTAACCATGGTATTCCTCCGCTACAAGTGATGACATATTAATAAAATCTCGAAAGTACCACTTTCCTTCCACTGTAAAAAAACCTAAACCCTAACCCCTAACCCCTTAAACCTTAAACCCTAAATCCTGAACCCGCCCTAAACGCTAAACCCCTAAAACCACCCTAGACCCCAAACCCCTAAACTCTAAACAAAAAAACCACCATTTCACTTTCTCTCTCTCTCTACCCCCAAACGCTCTCCATTTTCTCTAAAATGTGAGAAAAACTCCAAAACATCAATACTCTTGCCACCATCGCAAAATACCACCCAAACCGATAATAAAACATTCTCAACATCGTCCAAAACTGGTTTTTAGGAACCAACAATAGATTTAGTAGCTTTTGGATTGGATTCAAATCAAAAACAATTCGGCACGCATCCTAATGCACCGATTTCAAGCACTTCCGATTAGATTTTGGTAACAGGCCATCACCAATGAATTCGGAAGGCCCAAAAATCCTAGGGATGGTTTCACAAGCATCTGATTTGGCCTAGATTGAAAGCATAAATCCAAGGAATCGAAAACGAATTTTTCAATTACTCCTAATTCACGGTCCACCATCTACACGCACTAGACCATCGTGTTGAACATCATTTTGAGCACTTTCAACAGAAAATCAGACCAATTGGAGTTCGGCCAAACACCTTCGCCAAAAAAATGCAGATTTCAACCGCTACAGTCGTCACCTAGGGAAACACACCACACCGTGATGATAAGCATAAAATTTCGCTTCATACTATAAAAATCATAATTCTCTGACATTGGATGATTTTGGCAGGAAAATGGAGCCTCGACGGTCGACCGATAAACTTTTGGTTGCACTTCGACAAATTTTTATCAGAATATTCATCAAGTTAATCTGAGTTCATTTCCACCATCGATTTTTCCACATGAGGAGCTTAGCTTGCCTGATAGGGTTTGGGTTGAGCGTGGTGGTAACCGCGGCTTCTGGCAGACAGTAATTTATGAGAGGAGGCCGATTTTTTGCTTCAATTGTAGACATATGGGCCATTCTTATGATAAGTGCTTTTCGGGGATAACTCTTCATCACCTCCCAGTTGTTGTACCTCCCAGTGTTCAGCCCCTCCTCTTACTATGACCACTGCTGGTAAGGTTGACAAAGGTAAAGACAAGGTGACGCTTGTGGAGCCAAGGAAGCATTGGGGGCCAGTTTCAGCAGTGCCTACTATGTTCCCCACTACTTTTATCGCAGTTCAGGCAAAATCAGTAACTACTTCGATAGCTCCTACCACAACCCCCATGAAAGTAGCTCTAGAGGTACCACCAGTTATTTTTTCAGTTACTGAGCCTATGCCAAAGGCTCCTATCGAAGTAGCCCCTATCCCTTACTATCATTGCTACATCTGTTACTCCTCCCTCAACTACTGAGGCATCGACTCTGCCATCACATCAGTGTCCTCCTTTGGGGACACATATAGAAGGCACTCAGTCATCACAGAGATCAGGATCTACCTTACAGATCAGTACGGTGATAGTTGATCTAGACGTACCACCATTTATTCATTCAGTTGCTGAGCCTACTCCATAGGCTCCTATCGAGGTACCCACTTCTCATATTATCACTGTCATAGCTCCTATTCCCACCCCTACTACTAAGGTAGCCCCTGAGCCGACATAGGTTAGTTCTCCACCATTGAAGACACACACAGATAGTACTCAGTCAGCACATGTATCAGATATAGGGACAGTTCCTTATACTATTACTGCACAGGGACTGTTGGCTGAGATTGGCTCCGAGCAGCACGACATCAAGCATATGTTGATTGACCGGGTGAATCACGCTGCACGACGGGGCCTGCTTAGGTGAATAATGCCGTTTGGACGATGTCGGGCAAAAAACAGATGCATCTGATCTTATTGTGCTCTATGCTGCAACATCTGAAACATGTGAGGGTAACCTGCTAACTATAGGTACGTCGTACTCTGCATTTTGCATGCAATCACCAAGTCTCATGCCATCATATCTCTCTGAGCCTGACTACGCAGACTATTATGACCCGAAAATGTTTCAGAACAGATGTATGACCCAGTCGATGTGTATGTACTACCACCCAAAGGTTTATCCTCGAAAGTACACTTAAGTGGTTTCCACTACTTGTTTATTTTTCATTTACTGTTTCTTGCATTTCATTTTGAGACATTTTAGCATTTTTCAATTACTAGAGGTCGGGTATATGCCTTCCTTCGTTCTTGTACTTAATTTTATTAAAATAATAAATAGCCACGCTAGTGGTCTTTACTTAAAAAAAAACTCCAAACCTTAAACCCAAACCCTTAAATCCCTAACCTTAAACCCTAAACTACTTGCTCTTTCTACCTCCAAAACGCTATCCCTTTTCTCTAGAATGGGAGAAAACCCTTAAATCTTCAACAATCTTGATCCTCTACCCTAAAAACCACCTCCACCTGATGATATTCAATCCTACTACCCCAAATTCATCAAATACATCAACATTCAACAGTTTTGGAAGCAACTGAAGTGGATTCAAATAAAAATTATGAGGGCACATTTTCCAGTGTCATTGAAACTCCATCCTACGTACTAAATCAGGGTCTTAGACCATCACCAATGATTCCGAAGGGCCGAAAACCTTAAGGGTGGTGACGGTAGCGACCGAACAACAGAAAATGAGAGATCAAATACCGAACTGTCGAAATCTGATTTTGCAATTAAATTCTCTACTACAATAATTTACTACAGATGCCACTCCAACATATTGCACATGAGGAGACTAACTTTCGTCTGAAAAATCAGCCCCTTCCGACGCCGAACGCGTCGACAGCGGCACTTGAAAGTTACATCCAGTCGGTTGGTAAAATGCAGATTGCAGGCAATCCCAACCTCTTCCCCGATGACGCTCCACACCACCACGATCAGCATGAAATTTAGCATCTTCATGCAAAAAATCAAAATTTTCCGACATCGTTTGAAAATCACCGCTGGATTTCGGCGGCTCACCGGCCAGCGCGTGGGTCACGCATTGGAGCCTCTTAAGAAAAATGTAGGGATTTCTATTCTAGTCCCAGGTCCATCATCTAATTTGCTATGGGAGGTCCCTACAGTAACTAATCAAGCTAAAAGGTTATATGTGGCTGTACTTTCGGGAAAATCAGTTATCTCTCAGGCCGATTGCAGCCAACAGAAGTCTTTTGCACACATTTTGCAAGCCCCACAGGACTCAAATGACCACAGGTTCGCCGCTAAGGAACCTTTCATGTATATGGGAGAGCCGGCATTGCATTTACAGAGGAGGATAATCTTCTTTCTGAGCCATACAAGTTTACACTTGTAGGCAAATTTTCGCATCGCAGCCTTCCATGATTAAGGTGCGTGA
The DNA here is from genome assembly GCA_903798345.1 of Fraxinus anomala. NCBI lineage: Eukaryota > Viridiplantae > Streptophyta > Magnoliopsida > Lamiales > Oleaceae > Fraxinus > Fraxinus anomala. Next base: position 9,360 of record CAIGRN010076541.1, read on the forward strand.
TAGTTTTCTGAAATTTGGATTTTGTGGTGATTATGTGATTGGGCTTATTGATGCTACTCATATTTTGATACACTTAGCACATAAGGATGATTACTCACAACCATTTCTTAAGCCTTCTTGGTACATTGATGGGTGTCACATGCGAGTTATTAAGTGGATACCTAGCTTTAATCCTCATCATAAGACCCTTATTGTCCCCCGTCTAGGTTTCATTTCCATTACTACCCATGCACTTTCGGGCAAATAGCAGTTTATTTACCTTAGCTAAGACCATTGGAGTCCCACTTCGGATTGATAAGGCAACATCTGATCTATGCTGACCTAGTGAGGCACTGGTATATATTGAGGTTAATTTGGAATATAAGCTTCCAGATAGGATTTGGATTCAGATCAAAAAGCGTGGATGATATTGACCGACAATATTGTACGACAAAAAGCCAAACTATTGTTTTCGGTGTAAACATTTTGGACATACTGAGGAGCATTGTTCAGTTGGACCACGTTCTACACCACCACCTGCTTTAATTGTTGACCCTACTCCTAGGCCCACTGCAGATGTGGCCAAGGATAAGGGAAATGGGAATGAGGTTGTTATTGGGCCTCATAAGAGATGGGTTCCAATTCAGAGAGACTACAGGAGACAGCACGCTACACTTCTTGCTGTTGCTAGCGCACATGTTTAGTCCCTCATTCCATTGTTACAGTTTTGCCAGTTACCAGCACAGCAGCTCACCAAGTTGATCCAGTAATGTCGCATATTTCCACTTCGGTTGCAACTACTTTACCACCATCTCAGACTGCCACATCTTCATATACTTCATATTTTAATCCCCTTACGGATTATTTGATTCAGGCTGCTCCTGAGGCCCCTTCCGATTCTATAGCACCTCTAGATACTTTTCAACTATCTACACAAACCAAGATTGTACAGTATCCAATTTCTACTACATTTAGTCCACCATTGGTTTCTATATAGGTTATCAGTCCACCTTTTACTCTGTTCTATGATCCGATGTTGGATGAGATATTGCAGAGGCCACGGATATTTGATTATTCATCAGACACAGTCGCCAAGGTTGCTCATATTCGAGGCCCGACACTAGCCAAGGTTCAGGCACCTATTTCTAAGTCTTATTCTCCTATTTGTCATCAGAATGTGAAGGCATCCATCCCTTCTTTGTCATCGGATAAGTTAAATATAGAGGGTTCATCTCAGATTGAGGTTCAACAGTAGGGCCCCTTCCGTAGATCTTTTTATGATGATTTGGTTGGTTTGGGTGAGAGGACAGATGATAATGGATTTGTCCTTGATGTGCAAAAGAGACATCTGCTAGCTACGACACCCCATTCTTGAGCAGGAGGGTCACTAGGAGTCACAAAGTACCTCCTCGCATTACACGTCCCTATGAGTTCCATCATATGGAATGTAAGAGGTGTAGCTAGTGTAGCTACTCGCAAGCGTCTAAAGAGACTTAATCAGCTTCATCAGGTATATCTTTTGGACATTTTGGAGCCCTTTATTCTTGAGAGGAGTTTTGATTTTATTCGTTGCTATCTGGGTTTTGATATTGGAGTTCGGAATGAGTCGAACAAGATATGGGTTTTATGGAATGTGGGGACTACTATTTCTGTACTTGATGATCATCCTCAGTTCCTACACGTTAGAGTTGAGGATCTCAAACTTGCACGGCCCATCTTTTTTATGCTAGTTTATGCCTCCACAGAGACTTCTATTAGGAGGGATGGGCGGGTCTTCACCAAATTTCACTTTCCATGGAGGATCTTTGGCTAGTTGTGGGAGACTTTAACATTATTGCACGTGATGGTAAGTGCATTGGTCACAACACTCGTGATCGAGGTTCTACTGATTTCTCTGATATGATGTTGGATTGTAGGTTGGAGGATGATGGTTTCTCTGGGATTCAGTATACTTGGACTAATGGTCGGGCCATGAAGAGATTGGATAGAGTTTTGATTAACGCTACAGTTGTAGATTTTTATCGGCAGCTTACTATGAGGCATTTGAATTGGACTTCATCATATCATTCTCCTTTGCTTCTACAATGGATATATGTCGATGATTTTGGGCTTTAGCCTTTTTCGATTTCTCAACGTATGGACCAAGCACAACGATTTTTCAACCTTCGTCTCTCAAAAGTGGTCACTCCCTACTCATCTTATGTAGATGGTTGCTCTTTAGGAGAAGTTCTACAGGCTGAAGCAGGGCCTGCATTGGTGGAATCGACCGGTATTCGGCGATATTTTTCAGCGAGTGAGGGACATTGAGGAGAGGGTCGACAGCAAGTGAAGGACGCTGAAGAGAGGGATGTCGGACCATATCTCATATCAGGAGTATCAGGACTCAAGCATGAGAAGTCTTATCTTCTATGTGGACATTTAGAGTTCGGCTATATCTTTTTTCCAGGATTTATTATCTGCTCCTTTACAGCCCTGGATCCCATCCGCCCAGACATCATACTTAGGCTGTTTACAGAGGCAGATAATATATCACTTAATCGTCTCCCTATGATTCATGAGGTACGGGATGCGGTCTTCAGTATTGTTGCTGACAGTGTTGCGGGCCCGGATGGATTCTCATCATTGTTCTTCCAGCATTGTTGGGATATCATACAGGAGGATGTCTATAGTGCGGTCGTTGATTTCTTTGGGGGTGGACATTTGCCTCGTGGTTTCGCCGCTACATCTATTGTTTTGCTCCCGAAGAGGGAGAATGCTTGTCGATGGACAGATTTTAGACCTATCAGCCTTTGTACGGTGTTCAATNGTTTCACCGCTACCTCTATTGTTTTGCTCCCAAAGAGGGAAAATGCTTGTCGATGAACATATTTTAGACTTATTAGCCATTGTACGGTGTTCAATAAGCTGATCACTAAGCTGTTAAACACCAGATTGAGTTAACTGCTGCCTCTTATTATATCTCCTCAGCATAGTGGTTTTATCCCTGGTCGCCATATAGGGGATAATGTGTTATTGACTCATGAGCTCCTCTATACTTTGGATGATAAAGTGCGAGCGGGAAATGCTATGCTAAAACTTGACATGGCTAAGACATAAGACCGCAAGGATTAGAGAGTCATTTATTCTATACTGGAAGCGTTTAGATTTGATTAGTTGTGGACTGATAAGATTAGACGGTACATTTCGGAGTGTCAGTTCATAGTTCTTCTGAATGGCCGTCCCTGTGGTTTTTTTTCGTCCTCACATGGGCTCAGACAGGGTGACCCCATCTCTCCTTCCTTATTCATTATTATTGCGGACTATTTATCTGGCCTTCTTACTCAGATATTTCAAGCATATCCTAGTATGTGATATCGGCATGGAGGTAGTACTCTTATCTCACATCTTTCATTTGTTGATGACATGATCATATTTGTCAATGGTTAGAAACAGTCTATCATGAGGGTCATCGACTGTTTGGAGCATTACGAGATGGGCATCAAATATTCAGATCAGGAGACTTGTGTTCTTGACTGGGTTTTCTCATCAGCAGCAGCCTTTCACTTATTTGGGGATCCCCTTGTTTAGGGGGCCAAGAAGAGTTTTCTATATGATGACCTCATCATGCAGGTCAGGAGCAGGATTTCAGGCTAGGCTTCTCGACTGCTAGCACCTG
>CAIGRN010076547.1:0-17951 GCA_903798345.1 Fraxinus anomala
CGAAAAGAGGAAGAGAGAGAGAGAGAGAGAGAGAGAGAGCCCAAACAAGGACTAACTTTTACTTTTATATCGTTAGTGATCTCTAATTCGACTTATCAAATCTGTTGTTAAAGATCAAATTTAGTTATTATTCTGAGAAACAAAATAATGAGCCACATATTAATTTGAAAATTTTCGATTATACTATTAGATTAATTTGATATCATTTTAGATCAAGGTTTTTCTTCAACTATTTTTATACAAATTTATTTATCTATTTTTATTTTTTAGTTTTTTGAAATGAATTCTAATTTACATGTAGAAAGACAAAATAGATGAACTTTTATATAAGCAAATAGAGTTTTTTTTTTTTTTTAATTACTTTAGAAACTTCAATTTTTAAAGATCTGGTTCAATAGAATAATGTTATTAATCACCGATGTAAATTGGATAGTGATCCATTGTATGAAAGAAAATTGTATGGAAAATAAATAAATTATAGGCAATTCAATTGCCCAGAAATAATTTGTATGAAAATTATTAATTAAATGTGTTTGATTAATTTAATTTTCAACCTATAAAATATTATACTTGTTCATTTTTTATTGGTAGAGAGATGAGAGAAAAAGAGAGTGAATTACCTAAAAAATAAAAACTACATCTCACTGGAAAAAATATTTTCCTTTAAAACAAGGAAAAGAAGATCACGTGACCAAACATAGGAACAAAATTTTTGTAGAAAAAATTGTCAATCAAATAGTACAAAGTAGAAAATTAAGTAAAAAAAAACATATTTTCCATGAAAACTATTAGCAATCAAATGCACCCTTTGTTATGAATCGCATTACTCAATAATAAGACTTCACTTTTCCTAGAAATGTCTGCAGAACTCATTAGTACTATATTTTTGTAGGGAGTGAAAATAAATATCATTAGTCCATGTTTGGTGATGATTAAAATCAAATTATAATAAGTTTTGATGAAACGGGTGTTATGAAAAATTTTATATCTCATGAAATGGGTTATTATAATAAAATGTTGACTTTGATTTAAATTAAAATCTTGATTTTAATTCCTACCAAACAGAGATTTAATAGTTGTTTGAATAGTTAAGTTCAAACTTCTCGATTTCCAACCTACTACACACCACATATTTACCCAAAATTTGCATTTAGTTTTTGCTTTGGTAGGACCAATTTCATTAATTAATATCGTTGCAAACAAGAAAATAAATAAATAAGCACCCAACTATATTTAAAATCTTAGGTGTAGATTAATTAATGTTGAAGAGAGCCAAATAATTCATATCTCCGAGCTTTAATGAAACTTGGTGCAACGACATGACTTGTAGAACAACTCACATGCCCATTTGAGCTGCCATAAATTGTCCTTTTCCTTCCATTCCATACACCCTACTTACAAATCACAATCACGAGATGGAGATGAGGGCCTGTTAATTCAGAGCAGAGTTAATTTCACGAAAGGTCAGTGAAGTTCAAATAAGATTTTAAATTGGTCTTTAAAGTTTTTTTTTTAATTATTATTATCTATTTAGTAATGGAAGTTTGTAACCTTACATAATTGATCCATGTTAGCAACATTCAATCCATGTTCGTGAAAGAATTCGTAATAACAGTAAAAAGACCGTAAAAAAATGATGAAAAGGTGATAGTTGGAAGGAATCGATTGCTTTAACAATCATTAGCCCACATCATGTTTAGCAACTTCTACATAAGTAACAGTCATCTGACGTAACTTTTGAAATTCAAAAATTATTTTTGAATTCGTTTGACTAATTTTATAAAAGTGTTTCTTCTAGTTAGTAGAACTTTTAAAGAAAGTTTGTCAAATACGACTTCCTTTAAAAACACTTTTGAAATAGATAGATCTTTTGAATATTAATTTTCAAACAAAAATTAAAATAGATTTATTTGGAAACTCTTCTAAACATGTTAGTTATCTAACTTTAAAGATTAAATGAGTCAAAAAAAAAAAAAAACACTTTAATAGTCAATTTGAAATTTTCTTGAACTTTAATGACCAGTAGTGAAATCAAGTTATTGAAAGCAACAAAACAGCATCTGCAATCTGCAACTCAAAAACATATATTATCCCTGGGATGGACCAGTTGCCAGAGCATTTGCAGTCTATTTCTAAAAAGACAACAATAACTCCGTATATTGTCACACCAATATTAGTTGATCATGTCGAGTCCTACATTCATTATCTATCTCCAACTTCTCTTGCTCCTAAAGAACTTAGCTCCAGTTTGGTAAGAATTTAAATTGAAATCAAAATCAACAATTAATTTTAACCATATATTTAATGAGATCGATAATTTTTCAACAATATATTTTATCAACTTTTATCAAATATATTAAAAATCTAATTTTAATCCCCACCAAATAAGAATTTTGTAAATTTCATACCGACCTCGAATGAGATGCCTGTCCACCCTAACAAATCCTACCTCAACACGAGCAGTGCTTGTTGAGACATGAATTTCATTTTAAAGAGTCAACTTTTGGAAGAGAAACAATTTAAACCTTAGAGTATCGTCAATGTCAACGTGAATTGAAATAGAAAGATTGCATGGTAGATTGAATATAAACAATGTTTGCACGAATATCTCTCCAATACAACATTCCAAGACTAAAGTGACAAGAAAATAAATAAATATTGTCAAGATGACCGCTTAGATGTAGACGGAATAGGTCACCACAATTTAATGTCTCTTTCATAATTTTTTTCCTCTCTTATTAAATATATAGTAGATGAAATTTGAGTTATAAAAGGAACACATCAGAGTTGAAATTTAAATTAGACCATCTATTCATTAGACGTTAATGGCACATGGATCGGAAGTCTTTCAACTTAGGGTGTGTTTGTCTTCCATTATTATGCGAAAAATAGAGTAATGAATAATATTTTTTGGAGAATGTGTGGTTGAAAAATAAACCAACTTTATTGATTTGTGTGTAGAATATTTTATTGGGTGAATGTGTGGTGGAGAATCTTATTGTAGCAACTAATTTTTTGGAATAATGGTAGACAAACAGGGGCTTAGATGTCACATGATTGCAATCCATGGAATGCATTGAAGATGCTTTTATATATGTCGATTAATATTTAAGTATTTAACCAATTGTTGTGAAACATACATTAGCCAAAATCATTGCGTGATTCACTTCGAACTATAACTACTAATTTCCGATAACATTTTTTGTTGGGGGATATAGTGTATAGGTTGTCTTGTATGTGGACAAAAGTTTGACACAAGTTTAACAACACGAAAATAATGTTAAACCACAAAAGAAATGGTAGAAATCAAAGAAGGAAATAAGAAAAATATGGTGTGAAATCGTCCGAAGCAAATGTTCAACACTTTGTCATTAAGACGAATTTGGGCGGCAACGGTGCTAACTGAATAATGACAGTCTTCTTCCAATATACAACGAAGAATATCCTTGTAGTAGAAGTACTCCATACTATCACGGCCAAACGAACCGAATCATAATTTTCTGTCTACAAATATGGTTTTGGTATGCAACTCTTGGGAGTGATTTTCTGTACTTTTTATGCAAGACTTAAGAGAGATGAATTGGATGGCTATATGATATCCAAGGGATCCAATTTATAGAAGATACTGTGAATGGAGATACACGCCCAAAACTCAACGACTTTCATGAAGAAACGTATCCCTTGTTGTTGCTAATGCGTCGCTCAAGCAGCAAAAGAAGAGACCTGACGCTGCCTGTCGCTCGGGCAGCAAGCCTTAGCCATTTTTCAACCAATTTTCTCTTTGTTTTCTTAAAACTTTGGACCGCTATTTCTCATTCATCGAGAATTAGTTTTGAGATTTCGAATATATCACGATTATCTACTCGATGACTAGAATAAGTTAGTCTATTTATTTTCATAATTTGATTATTGAATCAAGTCTTAGTATTTGGTCGAAGTTGACAAGAAAATCACTTTTCACATTTTCATGGTTTTATACATGACCGTTTTTCTTTTAACCAAATTCTAACACTTTCTAATTTAAGTATCAAAGGGTTATCAGAGGCACCCTGCCCTGTCCAGTTAGTCAAAAGAAAGGAGACGAGTTGGGGCAGAGGCATCAATAGAATTTTTCAAAGACATGATTCTAAACATATTTAGTACATTAAATTGGACAAAATGAACGAAAACGAGTTCTCTTCAAAATTCATGATGCTTCTTAAGTTAAATCCCACTAATATATGACCTACCTTTTGGAATGTAAAGGACATATTTGTATGTATAATCTAGAAAATCAACTAGGTTCTGATGATAACAAATCCTTCTATCTTCAAAAACCATACCTAAGACATTTAAGGCCTATTCATGAAGAGTCGACGTCTAGGGACCAAATTACCAAAATATAAGTGAAATTTGCTTTCATTCAAAGTTATCTATACACCACGTTGCCAAATTATTTACCATAGATAATCTGTTATTCTTGCACCGAAAATAGTTTAGATGTGCCAAAAATACTTCTAGTGAAGCTTAATGTGTAAACATAGTTCAACTTTATATTTTAGAAACCTACTTTTTAAGTGTAGGAGTTAGTACTTTATACGATAATAATAAATAAATATTAGATTCATGCCTTGATAACGCCCAAAGATTTACGCGGTGTTGTAGTGTAGCTTCAGGTTGTCGTATCCACGGGGAGATGGAAAAGTTGTCAAAAGTTCCAAAATGTTGTTTGTCCTCTTAAATTTGTAGTAATTTCAATGTTGAGGTAGCAAAATTAAAATCAAATATTTGAAGCAGTGAAGTGTCGGAATTTCCTCAGTTGGTTCGAATCATTCACATCAATTATTTAGTTTTATAATTCAATTAGAGGCTTTCATCCCAACACTCTAATCGGAAGATATATCGTGAAAATTAATTTAATTTATAAATGTAATCTTAGCATCTAGACTTATGACATATTCGCACAATTTTATTGGAACAAAATCAAAGATCGACCATATACATCAAGTATAAGGCAGTAATCAATCCGCCAATAAAGTGAAAATGAGATTAAAATTCAACAATTAGTTCAATTCGTCGATAGAAAAAACATGACTGATTTTATGATTAATTTAGTAAAAGTTAAATCAATCTCAACATATGTTCATGAAACTTAAACTCAACAAATATTTCGATTAAATAATGGAAAAAAATAATTAAATTCATAAAAAATCTAATAAGAATTAAACTAAATTCAATGTAAATTTATAAGGATGAAAATCAGAATAAATGAATAAATGACATATAATCACCAATTCCAACTGAGTTCTTTCGTAGTTTCACCGAGAGTTTAGTTCTTCATGGGTTTCTTGAGCCAAAATCAACAAAAGAATGATGAATAATGAGGAATGAGGCGTTCTTTTCTCTTTTGGTCGAATTTAGGTCGAGAAAAATGTGTCCAAAAAGTTTCCATATGTGATTAAGCAAAAATTCGAAAATAGAAGATTCTACCCAAAATTAAGCATATGCGACCATATGGTATAAATCATTGCGGTCGCATAGAACAAACCATTCCAACCTTTGAAGTCCCTGAATGCTTCTGTGCGATCGCATGGGATTAACACCATGCGACCGCATGGTTATGTATTTTTCCCGCCGAGCAATTTTCAGTATTTTGGTCGTATTTTTCTCTTTCGATGTCCGATTGAGGTGATTCAAGATGTGTTAGAAAGATAACTCAAAAGACTATAACTTTTCTTCAGATGTCAACTTCCAATTCGATTGTCTGCCATGTCCAAAACCGATCTCAATATGAGGCTGAAAATCGGTGCAAAACTTTTCAGCTTGAAAGTTGATATGTAATGTTTTGACTATATTTCATCTCTTTGACTCATTTCTTCATCCAATTGACCTCGGCACTCTCGAATCTTCATCACAAAGTTGGAAACAAGTTTTTAGTATTTGCACTTTAGTCCCTAAACTTTCACTTTCCTCCATTTGATCATTTTCCACTTGTTTCTTCTTATTTCCACCGTATTCGTCCATTTGCAACCTAAACAAAAATATAAGTGTACTTAGAACATTTAGGCATCAAATAATCATAGAAATGCAAATATTAATGGGTGAAAAAACGTAATAAATGTGCTATTATCATGCCTCTATCTAATTGATAATTGAACTCGTTCTCTAATCTTTTATAAATCTAAACTAAATATCAAATGCAAACATCCCCTCCCTCGTCAATATGGATCTAATACCTAGCTGATGTTTTGCTTATATAAAACTTATTAAAAAGTGTCTTACGTTTACTTCAATAATTGACATCGTAACAAAAAAAATAAAAAATCATATATTTATTATCTACTTTTCTTCGTCAATATTGAAATTCTTGATTCGTCAACCTGCTTAACAAATAAGACTACAATGCAAAACAAAAAGGTGAAAAAGTCTAGTAAGTAAAGAAAGTACATATTAACTCGTGAAAGTTAACCGCAGATAATTGTTCGAATTTAGAGGTTTTAGAAAGGGGTTTTAGCAATCTCTATTGGATAATTAAGAGGGGTCTCATGTTTAACTAAAGTGTTTATGAGATCATTAATCATATGTCAAAAATGAGCCGACTGATATTATATTATTATTTAGTCAATAAAAATGTCAATGTTGGAAAACTAACTTATCAGCATTACTCTTTTCCAGTAATTTGGTTGGACACCTTACCTGGGTTACACCCTTTAACTGGTCTTGGCAAGATAATAAAGCCTATAGGCTAGCCACAGGGGTGTCTACATTAGCAGTGTTCGGCCCCATCCATGGCATGTCTATGCACGTTGCAAAAGCTGTTTTAGAGTCGTACTTTGCACTTTATAAGTTCGTGACTCTATTCCAAGGACAGGACACTTGACTACTTCGTTGTATGCCTAAAAAAAGGGTATTAGACCATAGTGGATGCGGAAGATATGGAAAGATTGTAAAGAATAATTTTCAAGGCATATTTTTAATTGTATGGGATTATTTTTCTTGATAATTGATTGCGTGATGATCAAACAATATTTCCTTTTAGTGTTATTTATAATCCTTTAAATAGGTTATACTACTTTGTAATAGAAACACAAGTTTATTATATATAACTTATAATATTCTAAAATAGTATTAGAACAGGTTTAATTTCATTTTTGGTTATACTTCCAAGATTTTTTTGTCCAACGAGCGACCTCGTGGTGCTCGTCCGATCAAGTTTTCTTGTTTGATTAGATATTCTTGTCTAGCTAAAAAAAATTTCCTTTTTATATATTATGTCTATTTACTGTCTTGTCAAGTCTTTTTTTATTCGTGATTTAATCTGATTTTGAATTTCAGATTGATTCAAATCATGTTAGAAGTTGGTTATTCGTGTTGCTTCCTTCTTAGAGAGAGTTGGTTTTCGAGAAAATTGAGAATTCTTTTTGAAATTTTATTAGATCTGTTGATGTTAGAATTATTCCGAAGAAAATCACGTTATTTTTCATCGAATTTATTCCCATACAATAGTTAGAGCCACCCTAAGTTCACTACAAATATCATCTAGCTGAGTGCAATATAAAGTGAGAGGCTTTCAACTACAAGTGAAAATAGATATCGATCTTAAATTTTGGCAATCGTTCTTGCACGTACAAGGATCAAAGCATGAATTAAGGCATCCTATGGCAATTAAAAACAATTATAGAAAGTCATTTATTGCTTCGAACAAAGAAAAAACTATCATTTCAATTAAGCACCGTGGTAGGGATAGCTACAAGTTCTGTGCATGTCCTTAAAAAGTGAAAGGAAAGGCAATAGTATCCCTTCTTAAGGATCGCATTATTTCCTGTTTGCACATGACGATAAATAGAATGGAATACATCCGGTGGAAATTTCCCCTCTAAACCCATAGATTCCCCTAATAAGAAGGATCCAACCAGTTGGGCCTACCCATCTGGAGTAAGTTGGGAAGGGATGATGTTGAAAAAAGAAAGAACATCTCGAAAAAAGTAATAAAAGAACACAAGTTGAATATGAGACATGCACGATGGGTGGAATTCATTGAGATATTTTCATATGTCATCCGATACAAGTAAGGTAAGGAAAATACCGTTGCAGATGCACTTTCTCGAAAGTATGTATTAATTTCTACTCTTGATGCAAAATTACTTAGTTTTGAGAGCAATAAAGAATTGTATCCTTTAGACCACGATTTTTGTGAAGAGTTTCGGACTTGTGAGAGAAATGCAATAGGTAAGTTCTTTAGGCACGAGGGGTAAGTTCTTTAGGCACGAGGGTTTCTTGTTTTGGGAGAACAAGTTGTGTTTGCCGAATCGCTCTTTACCAGATTTGTTAGTCAGAGAACCCCATAGTAGAGGTTTAATGCGACACTTTGGAGTTGCTACCTTAGTCGTTTTGCAATAACACTTTTATTGGCCACACATGAAAATGGATGTTGAGAGAATTTGTGGTAGATATGTCACATGTAGGCAAGCAAAATCTCGAGTGCAGCCCCCATGGTTTATACACGCCCTTGCTCATTCCTAGTGAGCCTTGGATCGATATTTCTATGGACTTTATGTTAGGTTTACCTAGGTCTAAACATGGTCGAGATTCAATTTTTGTGTGTTGTCGATAGATTTTCCAAGATGCATCGCATATTTTATTTCATGTCACAAAACCATTGATGCTTCCCATGTTGCTGATTTGTTCTTTAGAGAAATTGTAAGATTACATGGTATGCCTAGAACAATAGTTTCGGATAGAGATGCTAAGTTCTTGAGTTAATTTTGGAAAATTTTGTAGTGTGAGTTAGGGATTAAGCTATTATTTTTACTACTTGTCACCACAAACTGATGGTCAAACCGAATTAGTGAATAGGACTTTGTTTACTTTGTTGAGGGCTATTATTAAAAAGAATATCAAAACTTGGGAAGAGTGTTTACCACACATTGAGTTTGCTTACAATCGTATATTTATTCTACTACTAAGTTTTCACCATTTGAAATTGTTTATGGTTTAAATCCTTTAACTTCATTAGATTTAACGTCATTACCTTTTTCTAAAGGTGATAACTTGGATGTAAAGAAAAGGCTGAATTTGTTAGGCAGATACATGAGAAAGCAGGACACAACGTTGAGAGAAAAATAGAGTAATATGCAAAAACAAGTTAACAAAGGGCGCCGAAAGCTGAATTTTGAACCTGGCGATTGGATTTGGTTGCACATGAGGAAAGAGATATTTCCAACACAAAAGCATTCTAAGTTGCTTCCGAGAGGATATGGACCTTTTCAAGTCCTTGAGCGTATAAATGATAATGCATACAAGTTGGATTTGCCAAGTAAGTACAATGTTAGTGCCACTTTCAATGTTATTGATTTGAATCCTTTTGATGTAGGTGATGATTTAAGGAAAAATCCTTTTCAAGAGGAGGGGAATGATAAGGGCATGACTAACCTATGAAATGCAGATCCTATTCAAGTTCCAATTGGTCCGGTTACTAGAGCTCGAGCTAAAAGGTTCAAGGAAACTCTTAATGGGTTGATTCAAAACATTTGGACTGAGGTGAATTCTTGGAGGCCCAAGGAAGATGCTCAACGTGCCCCCACAAGGATGGATTTTCATGATTCATGCTTTAGAATAATCAAACAATAAAGTTCCTCAAGGAGAACTCAAGATTGTGTGAATTAAAGTTTAGTTTCCGAACTTGGTGACTTACACGATTTTGGTTGGCTTCCATTTAAAAAAATAACAATCTTCTTAATATAGCTAAATTATCTTTCTTATTTATTATTGATTATTTTTGCTGAGTAGTAAGGCTTGCATGCCAATTTAGATACTTTCCTTATTTGATGGTAGAATGGGCATGATTTAAGGAGACCCATTAGGAATCAATTTCCAGCATTGATTAGAATAGGTATTTGCGAATTCATGGCAGTATATTTAGGATTTTCTAGCTGTCAAATCCGTGGACCTCTTTGTATTTAGATAGCTATTAGCTTGATGAATAGGAATTCAGATTTCATTCAAAAATTTGTGAGAGTAAATTCTCTTTGGTTCTTTTAGAACATTTGAACTTATCGGAGTTTTCCGTGGCGTTCACCTAACAACTTATCAATCAATCCCCTCCATAATTGATTGTGACGTTTCCATCATACCAAGGTTCTTACTTTAATATAAGCAACGGGTTGTGATTTTATCTAAATCTGTTCCTAGACGATCTTGAAGTCTTTTCTTGATCCATCTATCTTTCTCAATTTCTTGGCATGATCATATCACTTAGGAGGCGAAAATTCTGGTTAGGCAAGAGGAATTTGTTGTTTCTATTGACCCCTGAAAATGAATCAACAGATGCTGATGCCACTCACGCCAAGTCAAGTACGATTTCAACGCGTTTCTACATGAATGACGACGGTAGCAAATAGGAAATGGACGTCGGAAATATTATGTGGCATGAGACAAAAATGTTCAAGCTCGACGAGTGGAACAAAGGCAATCGCGTTAACAACGATCATCGGACAGAAACCAAACTAAGGTATATGTAGCATAACCTCTTTTTTTATTACAGGGAGAACATATTTATACTACATTGGCCGATGTGGTGATCGTTGGATCAGAACCATAAGGCCTCATCTCCCTAATTGAGACGTCACCTCACTGTCTATTCATACAATTAATACATTGAAAAGAGGTCAGCCGCTCTATATAATAGGCTGATATACTGACAAACTTTATTACAAGTGTTACATCAATCATTTCAGAGAGATCTTATAATCTTCTATAAAGAACAGCATCAATTTTGCGAACTTCGGAAGAGTTGAGAGTCTCGGAGGAACCTTAGAAGTAGTCCTCTAAGTAGAAAGCATCGACTCCTTTCTGTTTTCTTAGGCAACTTCATCTTTAAGGTAGTGCATCAACCTGGATTTCGTCCTTGCATTATGAGGACATGGCCTGGCAGTATAAGGACTTCGGCCTTATAAGCCTTCTTCATGTTTTTGGCCTCATGGGCCTTCGTTTGACTTCCTTGTTGACTTTTTTGCCTACGTGGCATAATCTCTCTGAGCCACGGAGGCGAGGAGTAACAATAGTCTCCCAAATCTAGGCATGATTATTTATGTAATGCATGGACTTGAATGTAAAATAAAAAATTTGTTGGGGGTGTATTTTACCACATTACAATAGTTTCGATTTCTATTGTCAACACATAGTAATCTAAAGTGTACCATACAAGAGCTTAGAGCCGCCATAAGTTCACTACAAATATCATCTAGCTACATTAGAGAAATTAAGTGCCTAAATTAGTAATGTTTTCTCAAACAAAAAGACTGAAGTAAGTTAACATAGGGTTGTGGTTTCCTTATCAGAAATCTAAGGAAACCTTGAATATAACTATGGCATTGATTATCAAAATCATCAACCTAGGCCAAATGTGTGATTAGTAACAAAATGGCAACAAATCCCATTACACAAAACCCATACTACCTGATCACTTTCTGTTGCAAGGAGTCGAATAATTTATCCCACAAAATATTATTAACACAATATTTACATAAATGTAAACAACATGCCCTAGCAAACTGAATCCAATGCACATGAGCATTTTTAAGGTGATGCATCATAAATAATGACAATAATCATCAATAATAGCTAAACTTATTCGACTTTTGTAGCTAAACAGTAAAAAATGTTGGCTACCTTGGGTTTATAAAATTTTGAAAATATTCTTTTCTTCTTCTTTGAAGATGCTTCTTCATCAACAGTTATTTTTCTCTGCAATGCACTTTCTCTGACCATTGCAGAAATAGGAGTCGGAGTCAGGTAAGTGTTTTTGCGATTTGTGATTTGGGGTTTTTAAGGCTCGATGTTTAAGAGATCCTTGAACAAGAGAATGAAGATGTCAAAGATGGCAAAGAGACAGAGCAACGCAGTGGTGAATACGACAGAAAACAGACGGAGATGGAGATTTTTATTTGGGGGTTCTGGAGACTTGGGCTTGAGAGACGTAAATAGGGTTCTGGAAAATGCTATTGTGCCTTAGGTTGAGGTTTTGGGGTTTTAGATAGGAGATAAGTAAGGGAAATTTCATAACTAAGCCCATGTTTGAGCCCCATTCTTTCTCTTTTTTTCCCATTCATTTTTCTACAGTACTCATTTTCAACCACACATTCTCCAAATAAAATAATATTACACACAAATCTAAAATTTTTCATCACTTTTCACCACATATTCTCCTATCAATCACTATTCAAAAACTAATTCTTCCTAAAAAATAGGGGCCGAACACCCACTAAGTTTCACTAATTTCAAATGTAAGAGATCAAAGTTTAAAATTCTAAATTTCAAACTTTTTTAAATTTTATTTATAAATTATTAATTAAATATATTAAGGTCACAATTTCATATAATTTAATCACAAATTTCATATAATTGGCCACAAATAACAATTTTTAGATGTCAAATTATTTTACGTTCACAATTCAAAAATTTTATAGGTCACAATTTGTTCATTGGTCACTAATCAAAAAATTCTACGTCACAATTTATTTATCGATCACAAATCACAATTATTATAAGTCACAACTTATCATACGGTCATAAATTTTCAAATTATCGATCACAAATTAACAATTTTTTAGGTCACATTATTTTTTGGTCATAATTTATCTTTTTCATTGGTCATAGATTAACCAATTTAATGGTCACAATCAACAAAATAATTTGTGACTACACCAACACTTGTAACCACCACCGTCCCACTCCCTCCAACAGCACCACCGCCATCTTCGCCTCAAGAACCACCACCACCACCACCACTTATCGACCATCATTTTCATCTACAAAACTATCACTATCACCGTTAGATCCACCACCACTAAATCCAACAAAAATCACCGCAACCACCAGATCTACCACCAATGTCGACAACAAAAACCACAGCCTCTACCAGATCAAAACCACCACAACTACCACCCAAACACCACCAACAAATCATATCCAAAACCGCCAACATCCTACACCACCTCCAGCATCACACTCCACCACCACCACCACCACCACCACATCCCATCCCACCACTACCACCACCAACACCACCGCCACCTCCTTCCCAGACCGTCAGCTTCACCATCGTAGCTAACATCACAACCACCACCACCCAAAGACCACCAAAAAATCAGATCCCAAGCCGGACTTCAAAGCAACCTGGATATCGCACCACGACCACCACTAACTCATCAAACCGCCGCATCACAACCATCGCCGCACCAACAAAACAACATATACCACCATATCCAACATCCCTCAAAAATCACCACGAACCACTGTAAAACAACATAAATCGTTCACAGGGCACTTAGTTCACCACTACACAATGGCAAACTAAGCATCGCTACTAAGATAAGCTGCACTCAAGTCGTCGCAACTCAGATCAGTGACTCTCCAAGAGCCACTGTAGCCGGAGCAGCGACGATCTGAGCAGTTCCCAGCAGCGTCGGTCAGCGCATCTCCTTCGTCGTCGATTGTCGGAGTTTGAATGGGTCACCGATTATCGGAGAGAGAAGTGAGAGAAATGACGAGAGAAAAGAGGAAGAGAAATGAAGAGAGAGAAGGGAGGGAAATGAAATAAAATTACGGTTTGGGTGAGTATAATATTTAATTATTAATTCAATATCTGATTTTTGAAAAGTGAAACGTCATATCTGAAATTTGAAATTGAATCTTGAAAACTCTTTTTTGTGTAATTTCTGCCATAATTAATACGGTTTATGTGAGGTTTAATTAATTTAGGGTATTAAACTATTTTTTTTCATTTTTTGGAGCATTGGGCCTAATTTATCCAAAGATTAATCAGAGGACGATTTTTTTCTTTTTGTTTGATATATGGATGTTCAAAAAGTGTTTAAAAAATGAATCTATTTGTTGTTTCTTGTCTTTGACACGTAAGTTAATTTGATTTTAACGCAATCTAGTTTTTATCTAGACTTTGAATAAAACACTAATAAATTTTCAATTGAAGAGGATAAATTGCAATAAAAGCAGACAATTTTTTTGTAGCATCATAGATCATTTTAAAGTTCTGTTTGGCCTCCATTTTCTAAAATTCGTTTTTTTCCTCAAACTCATATTAATAAAATATTTTTGTTCATGGGTCAACAACTTTTTCTTACTTTTTAACCATTGATTTTTCAAAAAATCACCTTTCACAAAATATATTCTGAAAAAATCATTACCAAATGGTGATTAATTTTGTCATAAAACAACTAACATTTCTTTCATATCGTGACTGTCATGACCATACATTGATTATTTATTTATATTTTACTTTTATTTTCAATGCAGTTGTATGACACCACATTTATCATTTAAAACACATAACTTGGATAATTTAAAAAATCTTTTGATCTTTATATTACTTATATAATAAAACTATTATCTCATGCTAATTATATTTTTTAAAGCGTGGAAGCTATAAAAAAAATTAATTATAACCTTATCAAGAAGTTATAAAACTTTATTAAAAATCATAAATGTTTGAACAAAAGTCGCAAACGTATAGGATTATTGACAAGTAATAAATTTAGTAAATTAAAAGTATCGTCCCACAAGAAATAATTGTAACTATAGTTTACTAATTATAATCAAATTCGATTTAATATAACACAAAAGAGTTGGTTTCGTTATTATTCTATCTTACCCTACGTATTATAAAAAGATTGTTTTTATCAAATAATGAGATGGATGCATTGAATTTCAGAATTCACCTATTTATTTCTATTTCCAATTCTTGGCTTATATAAGTTAGTGCTATTCAAGCGTTGTGACAATTAATAATTCACTAATTTCTAATATTATTTTCCAAGATATATTAAATCTATCGTTAGCAATACCCCCACTTTATTCCTAATCCGAATTCATATGCAAAGAAAGCATTCAATAACACGATTATTAGACACGCCCTAAATATTATTCATAATACCTAGTGCTCGTACGTTAAATATGCGGTGTTCTACCTCTTGTGAGTCTCCCAACACTACAAATAAGCAACAAGTTATCTAATTGGTAGCTAAGCGATCAAATAACACAATATTCGTGCATATTTAATCACACATACAAGAAATAATTAAAATACGATAAGTCTTGAATTAGAAATATAATTCAAAGGTTTCATCATTCATTCAATATACAAGAGAAGTTTAGCCTAACATAATTGTATATAAATTACACAAGAAGTTAAGAAAAGACATTACCCAATTCAAAGAATAGATGTAGAAGCTTGAAAAATCAATTTCTTGCACTTTTCCTTCAATTTGAGTCTTGAATATTTAATTTCTTATGTTAATTCTCCCTAAAGCTCTTGCCAATACTTCAATGATAGAATAATTGTTGCCCACGTTCTAGACCTTATTTAGGTTATATAGGATGCTAAAGATGGCATTCCATACATAGGCAAACCAAAAAAGGGAAACAAAATCTTCCACCTGGAATTTAACTGGTGCGTGCGGATCTCAGATGCACGCCTCTAAGGGACATTGTGGCTTCTGACGATGTATTTCGTCCGAAGTAATTATCAGTATTTTTATCATAACTTTCTTTCCTAATATTCGATTGAGGCGGTTCAAAGTGCATTGAATAGTTAACTCAAATGGTTACAATCTGTCAAGAATTATCATTTTTCTAATTCGAACATTTGCTATACCAAAAATGGATCTCAATTTGAGGCTAAAAATTAGGAGCATAACTTTTTTGAATATAAATTGATGTATGATAATACTTTGACTATATTTCTCCCATTTGACTTCTTTTCTCATCCAATTGACCCTAAGCACTCTAGAGTCTTCATCATGTGGTCCAACACAATTTTTGAGTATTTTTACTTTAGTCCATGAAATTTGGTTCTCTTGCAATTGAGCCCTCTTTGCATCATTTTTCTCCAATTCCACTATTTATGTCGATTTGTACTTAGCAAACACAATACACATAGAGTTAAACCATAATTCATCAAAATAACTAATAAATACTCTAATTTAAAGACCCAAATAAGTGTAAAAAAATACACTTATCAAACACCCCTAAACTTGAATATTTGTTTGTCCTCAACAAACTATAGCCTAACTCAAACACAATTGGTTAGATGATATGTCATTGGTCTCAGGATTGAAATGTCTGTGTCAATACAAAGAATAATTTCAAAATCACATAGAAGAATCAATCTCCAGATATTCAATGCAAGACTCCATGTGTGTGCATGTGTGAAGACTTATGTAAAACATCACAAACTCATGCTTGGTTCAATTCCCGACCCTCAATGGCCAAATGTCTCATTTCTTCACTCATAAGGTATACACCCCAAACTTATTATTTTCACTCATATATTCAAGGAGTGATCTTAGGCAGAATTTTAGATAATCCACATCCTTAGTTTGAATAGGTTTTACTAGTAGCAATTAAACACTTCAACATCTAGGATTTTATTATTTTTGACAGGTTCAACCTCCAAAAATCAACTAAGATAGTAATCCACTATTAAAAGTCTAATTCTTTCAAATAAGTGTTTGGAGCTTAACCAAAACATAAAGTACTTTTTTTTTTCCTTTTATCAAATCTTATGTGTGGACTTTTCTCCATTAAACTTTCTAAATGATTCTTGTAGCGAGCTTTTGGACGATAACTTTCAAATCAGATGACTATAGGAGATCAAGTTCTAAATACTCTTACAAACTTAATCACTCGAGTTATAAAAACTACGAATAGACGTTTCACAATGAAACGGCTTTTTCCCTTTTTTTACCATGATTAGTTTTATTCTCCTCATTAAACACCCATTTATAAAAACTAACTAATGCGGACATCACGATTTAATTTATTGTTGAATTTTTAATTATATTTTTAATTATTATTGAGCTTGTAGCAGTGAGTTACCCTAGCCCAATAAAAGTAGGGTTACGTTTTACTAATTATATAGCTTTCACATTATAATTTAGACAGACGACGAATGAATGAAAATTAAGTTTTAGCTTGTCACGTTTTCCTCTCATGCTTCTTCCATTTCCCTAGTTTCTCTCTGGTTTCTCCCTCCTTCTCTCCGGTTCTTCCCCCTTTCTTGCTGCCTTCTATTTTATCCTGGTTACCTTCATCTCAATTGTTCGGTAAAAAATGAACCCAGCATCAATCCATACATGAACCAAATCTGCAAAACACCGCCCACACTGCAACAACACAAACACCTAGTACCTCCGCTCCTAATTCCACTATATCACAAACCCGCAGCTATAGGACCCAACCACCATCTCCACCGCGACAATCCACTTCCCAGTAGCTTCTTAGTCCCACAAGCAAGTCTAAACCCATTGGCTGCCGGGCAAAACAAAAAGAAAATCGACAGCCAACTATCCAAACCCATACCTGCATCACCGCCGGTATCCAGTCACTGTACAACACTGAAAACCGATTCAACCATTGACGGCTGCAATCGGCCAGCCATATTTCTTAAACCCGAGCCGTCGACTTCAACATCCAATTTACCCCGTCGGCTGCTCCTAAACCGACAACCCAAGCTGTCAACTATCTCATTTGCCGACCACCTCCAAAATCACAAAATCCCGACTCCAATCCCTACATCCCATGCCACCATCTTCATCCAACAGTCGATCCCTTTGCTGTGAAATTAGGTATTTCTTTCAATTTGGGCCTGCTTATATTGGGCCCTGGATATAAGTTTGGGCCTGTTTAAGTTGGTAATTTTGGGTTTCGGTTTGGGCCTCCCTTTTATTATCAGTGTAATTTGTTTTCGGTTGTATAAAAAAAAGAGTGAAAAAAAAAGGTGTGAAAAAAGGTGAAAAAAAGTGTGAAAAAAAAAGTTTTTCTATCGTTTTTTTTAGGTATATCTTGACCTATTGATTGGCTCGGTACTTCGACGATCTTGTTGATTGGCTCGGCTACTTCAACGAGCAAAGGGAAGTTTCTGATTTATTTATCATTGGTTTATATTACTGTTTATT
>CAIGRN010076551.1:0-17902 GCA_903798345.1 Fraxinus anomala
ATTACGAGTAGTTCCTACAAAGGATTGGGCCCCGGTGAATGGCGGTCATAACTATAATGGTCCCAAGGTAGCGAAATTCCCGGGAATGTGTCCTAATATTTGGCCTCATTCTTCTTTTGATGATCGATTTAGCCTCTGATCAAAGTGTGGAATGATCTATTAGCCTCGACCTTGCTTATCATACAAATTGAGAAAATAACTAAATAAATTAGAATGTTTACAGAACAGCATATAACTAACTTCCACAACTTGTAAATGAAAAGATTTTGCGAAGTTATATGCTCAGAAACATTTCTTGTCAATTTCTAGGTCTTAGGATTGAAAACTCAATAGCAACCTCTCACGTGAGTTCTTGTTTTCATAAGAGGCGCTATGTCTCTCAGTCAAGTGAACCATTAGTGGAGCTCTCTATGGTGGAAGAATCATCCTCTAGTATACTTGTAACAAATCAAGAATTTCACAAAGTACTTAATTGGGTTGAACTCAATCTACAAACATTCCATGTAGAAGAGTACATATTTATGAACTTATAGCTTGTTTGGTGAAGCATAAAAGAAGCAAAAATCTTGTATATTGTTGCGTCTTGTCCAACATTGTGTCCCAAATATGCTCTCAAACAATCTACTACTGATGATCATCTATATAGCCTTTAGATTTATTCACAATGATGTCGATGTTTCAAAGTTCTTGTTACATTTTCTTTCTCAATATTTTACTAAATACCACTATCTAAGAACATTTTCAAGAGATTCTCTAAATGCAAAATGCTCTTTATCTTAAAGAGCTAATACTTAAAAATAAGTTACAAGAGATTTTTTATTTCAACTTTTTAAAATAAAGAATGGGTTTAATTTTCCAAATTTAGAAGTTAAACTCAGTCCCTATTCTTAATGTACAACGATTGTATTTAGTAAATCACATATTTCAACACTCTATTTCTTAAACTATTCAAACCATATTTAAATTGATTGGCCATTGAAACATTAAAAAAATTATATTAAATAAAAATATGAGGAGAAATTAATAAATATTTCTTGAGAAACGCAAAATGAAGAACCAAAATAGAGAGCATTATTGGAGTAAATAAAAAAAATTGGCTCTCTTTATTTCAAGATGCTATCTATAATGCATAAGATGCTCTTTATAAATAAAGAGTCTCTTGGAGATACTCTAACTATTAGCTCAAAACTCATCGTCGGTGGAAATTATTATGTGCCCTTACAATAAACTAAACTCCAATTATAAAATTCGTTTTATCGAGACAATGAAAAGAAAATAAATGAAAGAGAATAAAAATGAAAAAATAAACATAAAAGTTTGAACTTCAGTTTCTGAATCAATGTACGGAGAGCCACTATATCGCATATCACTATTTTATTTGCCTAATGTACAATGTTTCCTAGAGCACAACATTGGACTAGGAATCACAAATATAAAGTGACGAACTCATAACTCATTTTCTGCAATGAATTGTGCCTCATCTTTTGGCTTGTTGCCACTAGAAAATGTAGTGATGAAACATAACTCCCACTAAAATAAAAATTATAATGTAAAGGTACAAGCAAAAGATTAAAGTCCACATCTCAGCAGCAGTCTTTGAGTGTTGGAGGTTCAAGACGAGGTTGGATTCGATAAATCCGAGAATCCATTTATCGAATCCACGTCATTACTTGGGCATCCTTGACTTCCCATTTGACATAGAGATCTGGGTCTGTGCTTTTAGCAGGAGCAGGTTTGCTGCCATCAACATGACCACATAGATCCTTGCCTTCGACAAAAACCTTGAAGTGGAATTTCCAGGCTGAGTAATTTTTTCCATTTAACAAATCAAGAAGGCATCAGACTTTTCTAAAGGCATGATTATGGGAAATTTATCCAGAATAACCAAGATCTAAGAACAGAACAAGAGTTTTTAAAATTGTGGCTCTGATACCATAACAAATTAGATAGTTTTTTGTGAGAAAAATATATCCTCTCTTGAAAAAGAATACAGATTAGGTCCTAATTGTAATTGGCTATTCCCATTTTCAAAATCATTGTTAATTGAGTTGTATTTAAGATCAAATAGTTGGGAATTGGTAGTATAGGTTTTGAAGGAGTCAAAGATGGACCAATAAGAAAAAGTTGGCGCAAAAACGCTCGCCAAACATGCAGGTGGTGCTCGAATGTGTTTTTTAGTGATACGGTCGCTCGCCAGCCACGAGGGAGTCAGCTCGAGTAGCATATTTATCCAAGAAAGACCTGATTGTGATTTTACACGGTTTTTCCAATCATATACAACCTCAAACACTACCTGTTACAAATACCCAAGCATAGGTCCATCCCAAAGTATGTTGAATCATTATTTCATACTGGAGAACACATTATTTAAGATCAATTACACATCCAAAGATCTCTTGATTCAACCATAAGATCAAAGCTTCATATTCCAAATTTCCAAACATCTTGTATTATTGGTTAAGCCTTTATTTCATACAAGAGAACATCCTATAAAGATCAAATGTTGATTCCATTACTCTTTTGCTTCAACCAAAGGTCAAAACACAAAAGATTTAACATCATTTTTTTATTTTTCTTCTTTTCCTCATATAACATATCAGAAGGTATCAACCCCATAGTAGTCATCTTCATTGTTTTGGGCATAGTTTGTTTCGGAACCTATTGGAGAAGAACTATTTTGAATAGATGTGGATTTCTTAGAAGTTGACTCAATCAAAGAAGCAATTTTTTCAGATATAATTGCTAACTCTTCTGGTGTTTTGCATTGATGAGAGTCTTGATCTTCTACAAGAAAATTGGCATGATTTTCTAATTCCTTTTTAGAGACCTTTGGAATGTCAATATTTTTTTGCTCTTGAATCCATGAATTGCTAGGCTTTGAACAACAATTAGTTTCATGAAATTATGACCACCATTTTACTTTGAATTTTCGAACTATACATTTACATTATATTCGAAATCTGGTCTTTGAACAACATTGAAGCCCCTACAGAATATCCATGAAATTTTAAAATTGAAGGCAAACTAGAATAAAATACTTTCTTGAGGATTTAAAAATTGTGTTTGCTTTAAATTTGAAGTATTTAAATCCTTGATGAGTAAGATTGGGTAAAACTATTTCATCAAATCTAAAATATTCAAACCAAATTTGAAATCATTTTGAAAAATTTGAAGGGTATGCTTCATTGAAAAGTATAAACCAGGAATGAGCCACTGTTCTAAAGTAAAAAAATATGATATCAAGCAACTTTGTAATCCAAATAATTAAAATGGGATTCAAATGTTTCACCTTTAGATAAAGGTATTCATTTATCATCAAATGGGTCATGTCCCCAATCTTTATACGGAAAAACCCTTTGAATACTTATTTTTGAAAAATCAATGAGACTGGACTTTTGAGTGTTTGAAGTATGAGTTATGATAGTCGATCTTGTTTTAGTAAGGATGGTTTCATAAAAGACTCTAGATTTTTTTATGTTCCTGAGCATGAAATGAAAAATGAGGAGAAAATAAATCCTGAAGAGTTTTTTGAAATTTGAAGGTTTTGGTAGATAAAAAAATGTCCTTATTTTGAATAGAAATTTTTTCAAGTTTTTGGAACATAGAGGAAGACGGAGTTTTTGAAGCGAATGTTGTTTTTTGAAAAGTGGAAGCATTCTATTCTTCCTTCTTGGATCCTTGAATGTAATCATCTATTGATAATAGAGGAATTGAAGTTTTCTTTGTATTCTTCTTTGAAGGAGAAGATGCCATTGAAGCTCTCACAGTCATTCAAAGAGGATTTTTTTTTTTTTTAATATAAACTCTCTTGTTAGAAAATCTGTACGAACATTTGATTTTCTTAGTATATATGGGATTTCAAAATCAAAACAGCACAAAATACTCTGCCATCCTGCAAATATTTATTTTGAAACAAGATTTTTGACATCTTTTTATAAAATATATTTCTAGGCTTTACAAACTATTTTTAAAATAAAATTTTATTGATTAAATCATCTTAAAATTTTGAAATACATAGAACTATTGATAAAATTTCTTTTTTTGATTGTTGAGTAAGTTTTTTAGGGTCAATTCATACTGCTGAGTGGAATCTCACCAGTTGTTCTTCACTAGACTCTTTTGGAATCTGCTTTTAATACCCACCATACCCTATGTCGAACGCATTTGTCTCAACAATAATGGAGGATAAATGGTCTATACTGGATAGACATGGAATACTTTTGACTACAGCTTTAACTTTTTGAATAGCTAAAGTGTGCTCTGGTCCCCAAGGTAATGGATGCTTTTGCAACCTTTGAAAAAGAGGAGCACAAAGTAACTATATAATTTTCACAGAATGAGACACATAATTGACACAACCTAAAAATTGTTGCAAACTTGTTTTAACTGGAATTTGTTTGTGAATTCTATGCTTCTTTAAATAGGAGTAAGTGTTCCCAGATGAATGTAATAACCTAAGAATCTTATGTGAGTTTGACAAAGAATGACTTTCTTAGCTGAAACATCTAATCCATTATTTTTTATAACACATATGAATGTATTAAGATACTTGAAACATTGTTCTAAACTTTCAAAATAAATTAGAACATCATCAATGTAAATAATAATAAAATTTTGATATAGATTGAAAATATCATTCATAATTTTTTGAAATTGACACTTGTTTCAAAGAATTGACATCATTATAAGAAGGATTTGTGAATTTGAAAAATATTTCTTGACCCAAAATGTTGGTTGTTAAACCCTTTGAGTTTGCTTGAAAAGAACAATGAAAGGAGTATCAAATATAACTTTTTGGTCTAAATCTTTAACTAAATAGGAGATATTTTTGAAACAATTATTGGAATTACAAACATATGCTTTTGAAATTTTGTATTGAATATTGAGTTTTTTACCATTAGCACCATAAGATGCACGGTAGTTTTTTCAAAATATTTTGTACCCTAATGCAATTTGATTAGCCCCGGAAATCAATTAAAACTCTGGAGATGAATTTGAGTTCTTTATTGACCACAATGTTCATAGTACAGTACCATTTTGAAATTGAATACGATTGATAACATTAATTTGTCTTCTTCTGTTTGAGAGGTTTCATGAAAAGTTTCCTCCTTTGAAGAGGAATCATGATTATGAATGTTTTCTTGTTCTATAGTTTTAGTTTTTAAGAAAACAACTTCCGTTGGAACATTTTTCATTTGATGTTCGAGGATAGCAATTTGAAATTTCATCTCCTTAATTTCTGATCATAATTCAAAACTAGAAGATTTTGAATATGTGGATTCGGTATTGAATATATTATTTTGATTATTATTTATTTAATTAAGGTGATTTAAAATTTTATTCTTTGAAAAATATTTCGCTATATGGAGAGGTGAAAGAGAATTGTGGGAATCAACACCTTATATATGAGAATTTCCAATTGTTGTTCTAAACACATGGATTCTATTTTAAATAAAAGTCTTTGAAAGTCTTTTGAATTGTACAAAAGTCCATAAAATTTTAAAATGAAAATTTATAAAAGTCAATGAAAAACTTCCGTTAATACCATATAAATCCATAAAAAGTCCATGAAATTCATGTAAGTCATCACTTTAGAAAAGTCCATGAAAGTCGTTAAAAGTTGCAATTGAATACACCCCTCTTAGTTTACTAGATTCAAACACTTGGCTTTTGGGGTTCGGCCTACCAAGTTAACTTCTTGCCTAGGGCAAAATATGAGTTTAGTCTCATCCCATTTGGGCGAAGCCATGATCTTATAGCTTCGCCTTGTGAAACTACTCTGGCGAAGCATTGTTTGATCACGTTTATAATGGCATAATTATGGTTAGCCGTGTGACTTCCTTCTCCCTACGTGGGTTCACACTAGCATCCAAGTGGGACTTATTTGTGTTACGTGAAATCATGTAGTAAAAATTGTCCCTCAACTTTGAGTAGTACATTCATGTACAACGTTAGATGTAAAAAGAAAAATAGAAGTGGGACGCTTTTCAAATTGCATCAGGCATTTTAAGGCTCATGACAAACCTTCGAAATATAAGAAGTCCTCAACTAGGCAAGAACTTACGAATTGCCTCTAAAATATGATGGGACAAGGGTAAACAAATTTTAGATAGATGAGGCTCTACAATTAACCTCATAAATATAAGTTGGCTCCGAATAGGACTTATGATTTGCCTCAAAGATATATGATAACTGGGAGTTAGCTTCGGAAACATAATGATGGGAGTTTACAAGCCAACCTCAAAAAGACAAAACTTTATGGCTACCTTCGAAAGATAGCAAATATAACATGATTTATCAAAATTTCAACAGCATCTCCCATGCAATATGGACTAAACCAACCTGAAAATTAATGCAATATTCCTAATGTATAAATATAGATAAATTGGGAACAATTTGTCCTTCCAAATGCTCATATCAATGACACAAAATACTGGGAAATCAAATTTTCCACTAATGATCACTTGATTAGAAATATTAGTGTGAAATCCTCCGAAGTACAAAATCGCTGGGATAAAAATATTAGCGTAAAATCTTTAGTTGCACTATATCGTGATTAATAAAAAGAGATAATTTAGGCGAAAAATGACATAGATTTATATTGAAGTATAGGTGATAGAGTTTATTTTGGGCTTATACTTTTCTTGGGCCAAAAAGAGCATTACCACTTCCTAGTTCATTCAATTTTGACAAAATTAGGAGGGGTAAAATAGGAATTTTACTATTTATTCTCATAAAATAATTAAAATAACACTATTCATCCCCCACCCCACCCCATAGAAAATCAACCACCATCCCTCCCATGTTCACCACCGGTCCTGTCACCACACTAAATCCAGCAAGCCACTGTCTCATCATCCTCTTAACTCTACTCTCCGTAGAATCAAGAATCGACACAAATAGTGTCTTCTCTCCTAGGTCGTTGTTTTCCGCTTCTTCCCGGTACTAACAATTTCAATACCTCCAGCTTCTTCCCGGTACTAATACTACTTCTATAAATCTGCTTGTTGGTATTAATTAGTTAATCGTTGGTCGTGGGTAGTGGTCATGGTCGTGGGAGATGGTGAGTGGCTTTGTGAGAAGCACGGGTTTTGGGTACAAGAGGTGATGGAGAGGAAAGGAGGTGGGGTATTTGCAGAAGGTGGGGTTTTTGACATACAGCAAAAATTGGCTGGGGATTTTTGACATACAGCAAATTTGTATTTTCAGGCAGCACAAATTGGAGGTTGTGATGGGAGAGGTCCATTCTCCAGCCCTACATAACCTTTTCGGCCTTCAACGTCTGCCTCCACACCTGTCCTGCAACTTCTCAAATTTCTCAGTACATGCCTCAACGAACACCACATTCTTGAGTGCTACCACTGCACAACAGCTGCCATTACCGGCGTGGAGGCTATGGTGGGATGGGTGGTCGTCGACGTGGAGACCGTAGTAGGCGGCTGATTAATTGAGGTAGGGTGGGAGATGAATAGTGATACTTTAATTATTTTATGGGAAAATAGTAAAATGACCATTATGCCCTTTTTATTTGATCAAAATTGAATCAATGTTGACTTTTCTAATTAATTTTTATTTTTTTGGGTTAACTAACGGTCAAATGTATGAAATCCGTCTAGATGGACCTCCGGTGCATATTTTTGAAAGGTTTGGGACCTCATCTAGCACAAATCAAAGATTAGAGTAAAGTGCGCAAAAAAATCTGAAAAATTTAGGACTTTTGCTGCAATTATCCCTTTATTAATCTATTGAAGAGTTCAATCCCTAAAAAGACTTATCCTTTATCTCATGGCACGTTGATAATCGGTTAGCCAATTCAACAAGCGATTCACTGGCGATTGCAAGTATGTTTTCATTGCTTAGGTTTTACTTTGTAATCTCTTTTGATTTATTGTTTTCCTCAAGGCTCATTTCTATAATTTAGGTTTTTATAATTGGAGTTCAATTACTGGATATTGCTTATGCATAACGGAGCTTTTTGATTTTTAGTTTGTTCCTTTAATTTAATTAGGAGCAATATAGTAAAGTTTTTATAGTTATCATGACGAACAAGATGCCTTAAACAATTCAAATCGTGTCTGTCTGTTTTTCTGAACAGTAGTTTTTCTTTTTCTCTATTCCGTCTTGCCTTTTAGTTCTGATGAAGGGGATGTCTGTGGTAGAAGGCTGCTACCTTCGTTTTGAAGAATTGGCGATCTGGGGTTTAGCAAGCAAAAATAATAGAAATTTAATTCTGAGACTAAGATGCTTATATATCCATGTTAATAGTTACGTTGTGTATCATGTTTAGGTTACCTTGATCATTTACGTAGCCGTACTCGTGTTTCGCATGGCGAATTTCAAAATTTGGACTCCTAAATCGTACCAAGCAATCATTTTTTTCCATTTATAAGAGTTTTACGGAATTAAATTTGTTAACTTAAAATTAACAATAAAACAACAAATAAAATTAGATATTCAAATATTTATATTACAATCAAATAACAATGAAAAAATGTTTTAAACGATCACTTATATACAACTCTCGCGGTTTTAGAGTAAAAAATGTCAATCAATTTTTGATGTTTGAGTTGTTCAACCATTTCTTTTATAATGGATAACGTGGCCAATTCATTCAATCTTCGCTATGATTATGTTGATTGGAGATAAGTTTTGATCTATTTCAACTTGGAGAAACATCTTGCTGATGCAACTGTAACTGGTAATCTTGTAGGCAATGCAAGTATTTGGGAAACAACATTCATTTTCTTGAAGTAATGTTGCACAACAATTAATCTTTTTGTTTATATAGGTAAATAGCACTTCAAGAATATCAACTCTGAACATAAAGTTGTTCACAATCTTCTGAAAATGCCAAAGCATTTTTAGCTAGTCTTTCACAATATCAATTATCCTTGTTAAACACTTCTTTTCAGTGCTCTCTGTCTTTGTTAATGGCCAATTGTATGTTTTGTTTGAAGCATTTTTTTAGTTCCATCCAACTAGTCATGAAACCTATATTCTCCTTAGCCACTTCATGTTTTGTAAGACGTTGATGGACATTATGCTAATCTTAGTATCCTTCTCTACCCAATTGGCCAATACTTTTCATCGTTTTTTCTATCTTAAACAATTTGCAGCAAAAACAAAAGATGAGAGTGGTAGTCCATTTAGGGGAAAAAAATAACAACGCCAGCAACTAAAAATAGTGAACGAACCAAATGGAAAAGGCAAATTTTTAAGAATGATAAAATAATACATAAATAATAATTAATAAACCAATGGATAATACTATATTGATGAATCCCTCATGAGTCATAATCATAAATCAAATATAATCCACTATCCACCATCAAAGAATTAAAAGCTATTGTAAACTAATCACTAATCCCTCAAACTAAAGTTAAATTCATAAATCATAAGACAATAAGATAATTAGATAATAAACTAATAATCAATTACTTATACAAATTACAATTAATTATATATACACATATACAATCGATCAGAGATAAAGAGACATTGCACGGATTCATAGAATATTAGAATTATATGCAATCAAAGAAAAGGTATTATTATCTGGAAAAAAAAAATCTTTGGTGAACTGAAAATTGATAATAAGGAGAATCAATAGCAGCCTAAGATCGAAACCCTCAATTTTGATTCAGAATACGTAATGGAGAATTGGGATAAATTCAATTGGTTTAAAAATTGTGGATGGACCTGTGAGATTTTAACTGTGTTGGTAAGGGACTAAGGATATGTAGGACCTGTGCTTTAATTTCTAGCCTATGAGTAATTTAATTTGGGTTGTTAAAAAGTGATTTTTTTTTTTTTGGTTTTTTGGTTTTTTGGACTCCCTAAAGAGCTGGGCTTGAGGCAGCGGCCTCCTCCTCAGGTCCTGCAACGTGTGGACACCATAACTACTTCCAATTTAGACATTGAACTGTTTATATGTTTTCCTCTAAATATTTCAATTTTCAATATTATAATTGTTTAGGTTACCTTTATCACTTACGTGGGGACACCATAACTACTTCCAATTTAGACATTTAACTGTTTGTATGTTGTCCTGTAAATGTTTCAATTTTTTGACATTATAATTGTTTAGTGTGGGAACACTACAAGTGTTTCGATTTTATATACACGAGGAGGAAGTATTGGAGTTTGTATGAATTTGTTGTTGAAGAATGTTCTGATCATTAAACATAGTTTTCTGAGGAGTGCTAGTTGTACATCATTGTGTACATAATAGATGACATGAAAGAGAGAGAAAGAGAGAAAAAGATAAGGAACAAAAAGAAATTCAGTTATTATGATCTTTTTTTCTCTTCCATATCATTTATTTGTACACCATGATGTACGCAATAATGTACAAATGGCATTAATCTAGTTTTCTACCCTTTTTTGTAGTATGCATTGAGGTTCTTTCAAGCACTTTTCGGTAATGAGTGAATTATTGTCTTCAGATGGCTTCACTTCAAGAAAGTTTGACTAAATTCAAGAAACAACAAGAGAAGTGCCAGTCAACTCTTACCAGCATTGCAGCTAAAGCAGGATCTTCTAAAGCAGCTTCTTTAAAATCCACATCCTCAAGCACGTCATCTTCAGCGAATGCAAAGTCTCCAACTCCTGTTAAATTCTCAAATGATACAGAACGGCTTCAACATATAAACAGCATTAGGAAAGCCCCTGTTGGGGCTCAAATCAAACGTGTTATTAATTTGCTTTTTGAGGTACACATCTTTTTTTCTATTTTTTGTATCCCATTTTGCTTGTGAGAGTCAAATTCATTTTAGTTATTTTTCTTCTTTCCCCTCTCTTTTTTGACAATGTAATTGATGACTAGGTATCCCAATGTTCTGCTCCGCTGTGCCTTTTTTGCCATAGCTTGGTAAATGTATCAATAATTTCTAGGACCTAAATACTGACTTCATGACCAGATTCAAATCTACATCAATACATCATTGTGTATCAATGCAAAGGGTTTTGACTGCATGAATCAGGTCTCATAATTCGAAGTAAGCATGTTGAGATGGATTAGAGGAAGCATCTCAAGATATTGATCCGAAAGCATCTTTCTTATTGATGAGTAATGCTTGAAAATGGTGCCTCGTCCTTTTGTTTCTGTATATTGAAATTTTGTGGTGGTTTTGCTAATGAGACATTAACAGAGACAAATTGTAAAAATTAGAGCGCTTGATGTTTTATTTAATTAATTGGCATTTTGGTTGTACTGTAGTCAGACTTTCTGTATTGTGGTTTCATATGTTAGGCTTTCCTAAAATTGTGTTATTTGCTTAACTAAGCCTTTTCCATAAATTCGTAGATATATAAATTTCTATATGGTCTGTTCCAAAATGCTGAAAAGGAATTCCTTTTTGTTTTTAACTACTACAGTCTACAGGTATAGTCCTGGTCTCCTTGGTAGAGCCAGGGTGGAAGAGAATTTTTATTGTAATGGAATAGTTGAACCTCTTTGAAAATGCTGATTGATTGGCACCAATCCAATCCAATCCAGTTGAATAGAGATACCTGGCGATGTTTTTAAGGAAATCTACATTGCCTATCGTAGCTGCATTACAAATTTTGGTTGAATGATTCATTCCACTTCATACCTAACTGCAATATCCTTTCTAATTCTTTGTGAGTTAAGGGATCATTAAAATTTATTTACTATTATAATATGGGCACAACTGCTATTCATTGAACACCCCCTAATTTATTGTTATCTCTTTTTTTTAAGACAAGGCAAGCCTTTACACCGGAGCAAATAAATGATGCATGCTATGTGGATACGAATGCTAACAAAGCTGTCTTTGACAGTTTAAGAAACAATCCAAAAGTGAATTATGACGGGAAGCGATTCTCTTACAAGGTATTTCTGTTCGCTTTTAGTCCATTCTCCTGCCTAATCTCTCTCTTTCTTTTTCTTTTCCGTTAAACCTTTTCTTCTAGGATAATGGCTTCCATAATTTGGTTGCAGTCTAAACATGATTTGAAAGATAAGAAGCAGCTTCTTGTCTTGATACGAAAATTTCCTGAGGGTGTTGCTGTTATTGATCTCAAGGATTCATATCCAAATGTCATGGAAGACTTACAGGTATTATTAATTTCCAAACAGTTGGTTGTGTTTCAATGGATTTAGTGCAGACAAATGTGAATTTATCCTGGCAACAAGTTGAAGCCCCCCGGCCCAACACCACAGAGATATGTTTTAATTTTTCTGGTAATTTCTAAGAGGAGTTTCAACTTGATATTGCTAGTGAAATAACAGTTATTATATCCCTCCGTGTTCCATGCTTTGCATTTATGTCTTTTCTAGTAAGGCGGATTCTATATTATTAAGCTGTGTAGGGAAGAAATGAAGCTAATATCTTGTCCATTGTTATTTATTTTTTATTTAGTTATTTTTATCTATAATAAAACTCCCTATCAATTAAAAATATATATGTATTTTCAGGTTTACCTTTTGCTACCATGTTTGAATTTTTTTATTATCATACGGAAACAAAAAAAAAAAAAAAAAATGGAAATGCATGTTTCGAACTTATCATGAAGGATAAGGGTAGAAGTGTGGAAATGCTTATTTATTTTTGACTTACAGGGAACTTGTTTTAGAAAATAAACCTTGGGGAAAGTTCATATAATTTTTGAAACGAAAGGGGGTGTTTATAATATTGAGTAATTTCAACAAGTGTTTCTAGAATTCGCTCTTTATTCTATAATTCCTTGACCTTTGAGAATTATCTTCTCATGAACAATCTTTTCGTAGTCTTTGAAAGCTTCGGGCCAAATTTGGCTACTATCAAACTTCGACTCACAGGAGGACATAGCATATCCAAACGATCCCCGAACAGTCATTAAAGTTGATGACGATCTGAAACAATTATTCCGGGGCATTGAACTCCCACGTGATATGATTGACATTGAAAAAGATCTTCAGAAGAATGGAATGAAGCCAGCTACAAACACTGCTAAGAGGAGGGCCAAGGCACAGGTCCATGGCATTACTCCCAAGCCCAAAACAAAGAAGAAGAAGCACGAAATTAGCAAGAGGACCAGACTTACCAATGCCCATCTTCCGGAACTCTTCCAACACCTCAATGTCCCTG
The DNA here is from genome assembly GCA_903798345.1 of Fraxinus anomala. Lineage (NCBI taxonomy): Eukaryota > Viridiplantae > Streptophyta > Magnoliopsida > Lamiales > Oleaceae > Fraxinus > Fraxinus anomala. Next base: position 13,092 of record CAIGRN010076551.1, read on the forward strand.
GCTCTTGATACTGGATCGAGGTATAGGATTTACAGTGTGCATATTGTTGAGATACTATTACTGTGCTGATTTCTTGGTATCTTTCTTGTGAATGAGCAGCTTCCTCATTTCGATGATCAACTACTCGGATATTTTAATACACGTCCTATGGGTTGCTAGAACCCGACTCTAGGCTCTGCAGAGGTATTACCTTGTTGCACTGTAACAATAACTTGTTTTAGTTTCCTGTGTACTATGAATTGCTTTCGATAGTGTAACCAGTTCCCTTTTCTGGAGAATATGTTGTAAATTATTTTTTCAAACATGTCTTTTGCAGTCCCAAGTAAATTAGATAGTATTGAACCGGTTCATAAACGCGCACTTGGTCACTCATTAAATGTTTTGGGCAAACGGGTTTTCTGAAATGGTTTGGTTTTCGCCCGAAATTGCTAGTGCTGGAAATAAATAGTACATTAGAATGAGTAAAGGGTGCATTCTGAGATTCAGAAATAATCAATACAATCAGCCCCTTTTGCATCAAAGTCCCACATCGACGTTGTCAATAATTTCAGCAATCATATTGTCCATGTCCAGATCCTTCATGGGTTTGAAGGGTCTCTTCATACAGAACAAACTGACGAGAACATCCGACCTTTTCATAAATTTGAAGGCGACCCCTTCTGGGCTTTTCAGGGTTGACCATAATATTGAAATTCCACACTTCCCATTTAAAATTTCAAAATTAAATCATTTTTTTTATATATTTATTCCAACACAGATAAAAATTGTTAAATTTTTTATCTGTTTCAAACTTAAAATCTCATAAATTTATCAAAAGCGCAACAAGAAAATATTGTTTGTAGCCATAATTTAAAATCGGTAAGTATATTTACTATTTTTAATTTCTTTTTCGTTAAATTAGTACACTGTTTTAATCTTTAAATTTTATCTTGACATAGGCAGGTAAAAAATTTACGATTTTAAACGAATCTATAATTTTTTTTAACAAAATCGAGAAAAAAAATTCATCGGAAAACGTTCGACAGGAAACAGCTGGCCCAGCAATCTGAGCAGATTGGAAATATATTTTTTTACCTCTTTTATTTCCCCTAATTTAATTTTTTTTTATCAAATTATGTTTCCTAATGCAGTATGGGATCAGTCTCAATTTGTTACTTCAAGGATTTGAAATAAATGAAAATGGTCGATGAGTTTGGAAATAGACAACTGAAAGACATGGTGTGATTGCAATTATGATGACATCGAGTACATCATATGTAGAAATGTACCATGATATGCAGAGCAAGCTGAACGTCGATCCCTCTCAGTACGACATGGAATTGAGATTTATATTCAACAACAAGCATACATCCATTTCAATTCTACTTGTAAAGGTTATTTCTGAAAATGAAATCAAAGTTTTAATTGAAGTAAACCAAAATCGCACGACTACTCCTATTTACGTAACTTTAGCAAAGAAAAATGTCCAGTAGAATGAACATGAAAATCCCGATTGAGAGGATCGTAATGTGAATGATTTTTGGGATACAATGGAGATAGCTCGTGAGGATGATGTGATTATTTCCAATACTGTTGTTCCTCACCATGATCTTATTGTTACGCACGAAATTTCCTCAATAGTTCAAGACAACGAGAATGAAAATGAATTTATAAATGAATATTTGATTGCTTTATCCCTTCGGAGACATGAGTCGGGGTGGGAACTCACAGCCTGGAACGAGTACACAGACCTCTAATTGTTCGCGTGTAGTTCCTGATTATGACGATTTATATGTCGAGCAATTGTTTGAAACAAAGAAAGATTTGCAGGAAGCTGTACACCGGATTGTTTTAAAATATAATTTTGAGTTTAAAGTTCAAAAATCGAACAAGTCGATGTACACAATTATCTACATTGACGACACTGCCATTGGCATTTGCGAGCGACGAAAATGGACACGAATGTATTTGTGAGTTCGCTAGATGCAGTTAGATTAATCTAGATTATAAGTTAGTTTGACATTACGCGCAAAATTAAGCTAATTAAAGCAACAAGTCACTTTTAATTAATTTCTAGATAGTTAAGCATACAATCTAATTTCCCTAAATTGAATTACTACAGTTGTAATAATTGAAAAGCAATAAATAATACAAAGTTTGATGACGGAGAAACCCAACTGGTAAAACTTCGGGACTAAGCCAGTTACCTCTATTATAGACAATATGGGTTACAGTTCAATTCCAAACTAGTTCCACTAGTTGTTGTAAACCCTGCAACTCCAAGATCTACTACTCATTCCAGCCTTACGATCAGTTACCGTAAATACGTCAGCTAACCACAAAACTCCTGATCTACCTCCTATAGCTTCCTAGATCTTCCATACTTATAGACTCACAATCTTTTACTAAGATATGTTGTCTCAGTCTCATGATTTTCTGCACACCTCTCTTCCAAATGGATACCCAGGAATCACATATTCTCGTTCTTCTTCCTACGCTTGAATCCCTTCCTCAAAATGTTAAAGAAGTCAGGTGTTTTGGATTAGAACCTCTGATATTTTTCAAAGCCAGGTTGCTGGATCATAAGAATAATATGTTTATTTTTACCAAAGAATTATGCTCTGGGATCTCTCAAAATATGATGTGGATGTGTTATGCAATGAAAGCATAATGAAACAACCTTATGAAATTCGTCCTAGACATCTGTATTTATAGTTGGGGATGTTTAGGTATTGTGGGCCGTGTAAAACTCTTCAAAATCATGAATTAGGTCTGGCCACATAAATACGTCGTTCCAGTAAGGGAGTATTTCGCTTGAGCGAGGGTGCTGTCACTCGAACGACAGAGAGGCGAAATGCGGGAGACGATTCTTCTACTTCTTGCGCTCGAGCGTGAGTCAGACTAGCAACTAGTGAAATTTTGGCGTCGCATTTTCCTTGTATTCAACCTCTAACCCTAACATAACTCATCTATACAAAATTGCATCCAAATCCCTGACTTTTTACAAGTTCAATTAAAACCTTTTTGTTCACAAAAAGGTTGTAATTCGTAAGTATGCACATGAACATACTTTCGAAGTGGGTATTCGTTGAAATGTTCACAGGCAGGCCAGAGCATGGTTCATTGGTCAACAAATAATGCACAAGTTTCAGGACCCACGAACGATCTACAGACTTTCGGACATCATTAACGACGTTCGTCGAGAGTACAGGGTGGTCATGAGCTATCAGAAGGCCAAAGAATGCGCATTGGAGGACTAAATTTCTAAGAGTGTAAAAAGGATTCTTGTGTTGAACAAGACTGCAGTGGATAGAGATTATCAAGAACTAAAGCAAGATAGTTTTCTCGAAATTCATATGCACCATTCCCTCTAAAACAACAATTATAAACAAAGTCTTATTGTCAATAAATTTGAGGTTTGAGGTCAGTTACGTGAATCATTTTTTGTCACACCTCATTTATTGAAAGATCCATTGAAACCAATGTTGAATTATCTCATCTAAATGATTAAGTTGTTAGGGTAGCCATGTTTGATCCACATTCTTACAAAATTCATTCTTTCAAAACTCATTTTCAACCATTCATTCTTCAATAAAATAATATTTTCCATTACATTCAAAAAATTTCCTTCTTTTTTAACTTCATATTTTTCATCACATCACTACTTAAAATGCATTCTTCCTTCAATAATGTGCATTAAATACCTCCTATTTTTCGAAATTATTTCTTTACCATTTGCAATGACATCAAGCAACATAATTTTTGGTTTACCTCATCCTTTTTTGAACTATTCTATTAGGATCAAATCACTTTTATGAAAGAAGCTTCTTTGGGTATATATAGGACATGGTTCAACTACCAATTTCTTCATGTTGTCAATTTCACCTTATGGATATTTTGCCTATTTAACAGCCCTTTTATGGAAATTGGAATGCTCCATTGTTGCCATCACGAAAAATATCGGTCTTTTCAAGAATTTCAATACCAAAAGCTTTAATATCACTTTGTTAGAAATCAGGTCAAATAATTAAAGACGAGAATAATATGTGCAATATGAAAATAAATGATCACAAAGAAAACAAGATTTACGTGGTAACCCAAATCCGGAAAAACTACAGGAAGAGGTGGAAAATTCACTATAATCAATAGTAAGAAGTTACAAATAATCTTTTTGAATCAATAACTAATTGGAGAATTGGTCAATTCCAATATGTATTACACACCACATATTTATAACTAAAGAATCCCTAGGAGAGTTAATACATGAAGAGTTTAATATAAGGTGAAGTCCATATACAATGGGTAAAATCAATAATGTAGAATTTGGGATGAAATATGAGTCAAATTCATCTTGAACTCCTTCAAGACATCTTCAAGTCTGCTTCCAGTTTCAATACTCCTTCAACAGTATTTTCAATCAAATACTCAACAAGAATTCGGATCACAATCCAATTCTAACAAGCTTAATAGTAGGATCTTTATTTCAAGGACTGGATCTTCGTAAAATACTTGATCATTAGTTAGCCATATCTATTTCCTCTATTTCAGAGCATTGAACTTATGGTTTAACGAGTTATCCAGCATGAAATGCAGTTAGTAACTAAAATTAATTCTCTGCTCGAGCAAGACCATGTGTCACGGACCGCAGCTTCACTTAAGCCCCGTGACCCTATCGCAGCCGCAGTTTGTCCCAACTTCGATCGCACATTGTAAATATTAGTCTATTTTGAGTTGTAATTTCCATTCCATGTAATAGGTTATTTCAATTATAAAATAGCTAGAAAATAGGAAAATTTTAGTATGATTCTTCGGCAAGAAGACGTCTACTCATG
>CAIGRN010076570.1:0-11694 GCA_903798345.1 Fraxinus anomala
AACTTATTTTTGTATTTTTGAAATTGTATAAAGTAAATACCTTATAAATGTATTGTTCCCTTTGGAAATCCAGTGGGGGCGACTGCACTGGACCTTTAAAGGGTCTGCCACCGATCAAGTTCAATCATCCTCCTAAATAGTGAGTTTTGAGTAATTACGGATAGTCTACACTGCAAAATGTTCTACTTTTAACAAAAATTTTTTCTTGAAATATTTCCCGACGATCCCTTTTTCCTAGAGCAACCCAACAATGTCTTCTTATGCAAAAAAAATTTGTTGTTAAAGTGGAGTTAATTGTTTTCATAATCATCCAACTTATATTATGGTCACGATTTACTCACTAAAATTGTTACCTTATTCACTAATCTGACTAACGAAAATATGACGTGACAAACGAAATTTTTTTCTTGAAATATTTCCCAACGATCCTTTTTTCCTGAAGCAACCCAAAAATGACTTCTTATGCAAAAAAAAAAAAAAAAGAAAAAAAAAAGAAAAAATCGTTGTTAAAATGCATCGACCGCGTTGGCTGAGACACAATATTTATTTATTTATTTATAAATAATAGAAGGTCCACTTTGGTTTCAAAAATGAATATACACAATATTTATTTATTTATAAATTAATTATTAATATTTTATGGAGTTTGTATTTTGTATTATTTGTAAGGTAGTTAAGGAGGCCAAATAAGCGCCAAAATCGCATCCATTTCTGTTCAACTGCAAACATTCTCCTAAACTTGGGTCACTTCCTCTCACTTTTTTTCTCTCTCTCTCTGTGTCCTCCTCTCTCTCTCTCTCTCTCTCTCTCTACAAACCTAATTCACATTCCAATTTGGTGGATTCTTTTGTAAATCTTCGGTGGATTAGTAACAATTTTGTTTGGTCATTGCAAAAATTATCAGTAAATCGAAGTTTGGGGTGAGTTTTTCCAAGATCTGGCGAGAAAATTGGCTGAAGTTTTGTTCGAAGATTTTAATTTTGGGGTGAAGTTGATGATAGGCCAAAGGATTCTGTATTGGACTCATCTATGGAGACTATACGGATGATTGGGACAAGTAGGTTTATCCGGTGGCTACCCGCGATTTGTTTCAGATGGAATGGCAGATCCTGCTAGTTATGGAACCCCTGTCCGAGATATTGACAAGGTACTTTCTTAATTTATCTTCTTTACCATTGATTATAATCTTTAGAACCTTTGAAAGAGTTGATATTATACATCACGGAGTTAGGGGATGTCTAACTTTAGGAACTTGCTCAATTATTTCTTTAGATAGTGTACTGGGAATAAATGGGTGCTCTACAGTTCTTGACTATTATAATTTCGTGTGCATTTAATCAAATGTATAGATACGGCATTTTATAGTTGGAAGAGTCTAGGAAAATTCTAGTTACGTTTTTGTCAAACATTTATTTGGCAAATAAATCTGTGCTAAGCTGATGTAGATTTGTCTCCTGCAACACGAATTATATCTGCTCAATAAAGGCTGAGTATCATAGCATTTAAAATATCCTGAACTCCGCTCAGTGCTTTTGAAAATTCATTTATGACTCCTGAAACATTTTCGTCAAAATGAAAAGCAATTGCACTGAAACCAAGAACCCCCTTTTTCACTATTTTGGTCTGATTTCAAGTATTCTGCACAGTGATCTCGTGCATGTCAATAATAGAAGCACAGATGAAATTAAAATTTATTAACATACCCTTACGCGAGTCACAACTAGTTCCACTTGGCGTTTTTTTTTATTACTTTCTATATTCAAACCTCATTTACTTCAAATTTCTCTATCCAATTTGCTTTTACTATAGCACCCCATTTCTCTCAAGCATGACCTCGTGAACCTCCAAATGACTAGCTTTTGATTACTTGTGCTTTTTGGCTGTGTGCATTTTGAAACTGGCTGTGTCCACAAGCTTCCATCTACATTTTTTGGTTGCATTTAACGAACGGTCAAAAAAGACATGTTATGGAGAGCTGGTCATTTTGATTATTTATTTATAATGACACTTGTGTTTGTCATCAATTTCTTTCTTTCTCTGCTAACGATTACGAAATTCTTCCTTCAAGGGTGTTTTTATGTACTGGATACTTCAATCTTTTTACTACTTATATACACCACTTTTTACAATTTAAAAATTGATCAAGAAGATTAGTATCTTTATCTGATATTTGGCATTTTACTTGTTCTCTAAAGGCACTCATTGCTTTGAAGAAAGGTACACAGCTAATCAAGTATAGTAGAAAGGGGAAGCCTAAGTTTTGCCCATTCAGACTTTCTCCAGTAAGTGATATTTCTTTCTGTCTGGAGAATTGAGACATTATTATGATATTTATGCAGTTATTATTCTTCTGCAAGTGAGTTCATTCTTAAATTACTTTGTAGGTGTACAACAAATGGAAGACTAGAGAAAATCTAACTTCTAGAATGACCTTCTTCCATGATCTTTTGACGTTTGAGAAAATTTAACTTCTTAAATTTTCATTAATAATGTGCGCCCATACCAGTATAATAGTAGGTGTCAGTTTTCATTCTCTAGCATGGTTGTAAATCCTTAGTATTTGCATATTGATGCATATACATTAGATAAAGCATCTATTTGCTTATAATTGACCTAAATTTTGGAATTCTAGTAGTAAACTCTTACTACATATATATGCATGTTGGTGGATGTTCAATAATAATCTTAACATCCTCTTCATTAAAAATCCAACTAGGCAACGTGATATTTGATTCAATAACCTGAAATATATGGATGCTTAAAATTTGATTGTATTTCCAGGATGAAACAACGTTAATTTGGTACTCCCATGGAGAAGAAAGGAATCTGAAGTTATCTTCTGTTTCACGGATTATTCCTGGGCAGAGAACTGTGAGTTAGCACGTCTTTTTGGGATGCATTATATTATTAGAGTTAATGTTACTTGCTTAGCGTATTAACTACATTCACGTTAGAAAATTGAGAATAAACTTTCTGTTCTCCTTATGTCTGTGCAGCCTGTTTTTAAAAGATTTTTGCGCCCAGAGAAGGAATACTTGTCATTTTCACTTATCTATAATAACGGGGAAAGATCTCTTGATCTGGTCAGTCAAACAAGTAATATTTTATATATCTACAATATTTTAAGTTGATTTCACATTTTTCATGACAACTTTTTGCTTACTAATTGCATCTTTCCAACTTTATAGATCTGCAAGGACAAATTTGAATCAGAGGCTTGGCTTGCTGGCCTGAAAGCTTTAATTTCAACTGGGCAACCTCGTAGCAGACGTGCTCAAAGTGATATTTCCGATGTAAAACTTCATTCTAGCCCTTTCCTTTATAGGAATCTATGGGTGTTTCCTTTGTTTGTCTTGCTGCATTTGCAGTCAGGCAGGACATAGTTATACCTCAATTTTTGGTACACCTTTTGCATTTGACAATATATTTTATGTGTTTGCTTAAATAAATTTAAAGATTATTATAAACCATCACTTGGACCCATACCATCTCTTTTAGAAATTCATGTCTGCAAACAATCGTGTTCACAAACTTTGTTTCTGTTTAACCAGCTTGTCTGTGCACTTATATATTTACTATCTAATTTGGGTATGCTAGTGGATAAATCATAGATCTCAAACTACTTGATAGATCAAATTTCGGGAAGAAAGGTTAGTGAGATTATTAGTTTTGCACTTAAACAAAGTATAATTTGGGCGGCTCCTTTCTCATTAAATACCAATCAGCTATTTTTTAAAACGGGAGAAAGAATCTGAATGCATGGAAAATATCCCTTATCTGTCTCTTTCAGCATTTGTGGTCAGGGAGAAACTAAATAACTTTGTAGGAGTTACAAAATTCTACCTTTCGGATTACATAAAATTTTCTGACTTCCATCCAGCTCTATTGAGGATTTGGGAACATGTTCCCTGTAATGTTGCTAAGATCCTTTACAAGGTGGGCATATCCTTGGTACTGTATAAACTAATAGTTACACTTACTAAAATAAAAGTTTTGAACAGGATAAAAAATCACAAGGAAAGTACAGATATGTGAACATACTGGAAGAGTCTTTTCTATAACTGCGTTAAGAGTCTTGTAATTTTAGTGAACTTCTATGTAATGTTTTCTGAAGATTTATCTAAGCATATTTTTCTTTGGACTTCGTATCTTTGTTTTACAGTCTATTAATTCTAGTAGTTATAATTCCACTTATTTGTTTGCAGTTATATGGTATTGGTGATTTCCCTCAAGACAGCCGTCCATTTGGTGCACCACTAGAATTTACTCCTAGTCCTTACGGTAGTAGAATTTCTGCTGATTTTAACTCTAATGATTATCCTTTGAATATTACAAGCTCAGATGTGGGGTCTGAATGTGCAAATATGCAAATAAGAACGAGCAGTACAGATGGTTTCCGAATTAGTGTCTCGAGTGCTCCTAGTTGTTCAAGTCAAGGTTCTGGACCAGATGACATAGAATCATTAGGAGATGTGTATGTCTGGGGAGAGATTTGGTCTGATGGAGGACCCATAGATGGAAATGGGTGTGCAATTCCCCTAAAAAATGATGCACTGACTCCTAGACCCTTGGAGTCAAATGTAGTTCTTGACGTGCTCCAAATTTCTTGTGGCGTTCGGCATGTTGCTCTTGTTACAAGACAAGGTGAGGTTTTCACATGGGGAGAGGATTGTGGAGGCAGACTTGGTCATGGAATAGAGAAGGACTTCAGTCGTCCTCGACTCGTTGAATTTTTGGCAGTTACGAATGTTGAATCTGTTGCATGCGGCGAGTTTCATACATGTGCAGTGTCCACATCTGGTGATTTATATACCTGGGGTGATGGGATCCATAATGCGGGACTTCTAGGTCATGGCAATAATGTTAGCCACTGGCTACCAAAAAGAGTTTCTGGACCTCTAGAAGGCCAGCAAGTTTTATCAATTGCATGTGGCACCTGGCATTCAGCATTGGTAACTTCTACAGGAAGATTATTTACATTTGGTGATGGCTTGTTTGGTGCTCTAGGCCATGGTGATCGGGAAAGTGTTACATGTCCCAGGGAGGTTCAATCATTGAACGGATTAAAGACTATTAATGTTGCCTGTGGAGTGTGGCATACAGCTGCTATTATAGAAGTTACAAACCAGTCGGGTTCAAATGTTATGTCTGGAAAGTTATTCACCTGGGGTGATGGTGATAAATATCGTCTGGGACAAGGGAACAAGGAAACTTATCTACTCCCAACCTGCGTGTCTGCCCTTATTGATTACAACATCCATCAGCTAGCATGTGGACACCATATAACTGTTGCCTTAACGACATCCGGTCATGTCTTTACTATGGGAAGTAATACATATGGTCAGCTCGGAAATCCACAATCTGATGGAAGATCACCTGCCCTGGTTCAGGATAGATTGGTTGGGGAGTTCGTTGAACAAATAGCTTGTGGGGCACATCACGTTGCTGTCCTCACTTCAAGAAGTGAAATGTTTACCTGGGGAAGAGGTGCGAACGGAAGATTAGGACATGGAGATTTGGATGATTGTGATGTTCCAAAATTGGTTGAAGCTCTAAAAGACAGGCATATAAAGAATATAGCATGTGGATCAAGCTACACAGCAAGTATTTGCATTCATAAGTGGGTTTCTGGTGCAGATCAATCAGTTTGCACTGGTTGCAGGCAAGCATTTGGTTTCACCCGAAAAAGGCACAACTGTTATAACTGTGGATTAGTCCATTGTCATGCTTGCAGTTCTAAAAAAGCACTTCGTGCAGCACTGGCTCCTACTCCCGGAAAACCACATCGAGTGTGTGACCCTTGCTATATGAAACTTAAAAAGGCTGCAGAACCTGGAAAATTCGGGGCTATTAATCGAAGAATGAGTTCCCCTCATCATCCAACAGATTATAGTAGCAGGGTAGACCGGGGATACAGAAGGAGTTCCAGAATTTTGCTCTCTCCAAATATGGAACCTGTCAAGTACCTCGAAATTAAATCTGGAAAGCCTGGAAACATATATGATTCTTATTCCATTGTGCGTGCTTCGCAAGTTCCATCACTTCTACAGCTAAAAGATATTGCTTTCCCAAGTTCATTTAGTGCCATTCAGTGTGCATTAAATCCTGTCGCAACATCAGCACCACAGCCTCTGATACCTCAGCCACAATCTCAGTCCAACTCAAGACCTGCTTCACCATACTCGAGAAGACCAAGTCCTCCACGCTCTGCTGCCCCTGTACTTTCGAGGGGTGTCATTGATAGTTTAAAGAAGACCAACGATCGTTTGAACCACGAAGTTTCCAAACTTCAAAATCAGGTAAGAATTTCCTTTTGTAAAGTTTTATAATGCAATTTAATTTATAGATAGACGAAGGAAGATTTTCTTTGCTAAAAATTACTCATTTCTATTATTTTGTTTTTAGGTTAAGAGTTTAAAGCAACAAAGTGAGGTCCAAGACATGGAAATTCTGAAGTTGAAGAAGACTGCCCAAGAAGCTGCTTCATTGGCTTCAGACAGATCTTCCAAATGTAAAATTGCAATGCAAGCCGTCAAGATCATCTCAGTACAAGTAATTCAGTTGTTCCATATATGCTCATCCATTTTTGCAAATGTGACATATTTACACACGAAAGGAAAAGAGGAACTACATTGTGAAACGTCCTTATTGAGCATCTAAATGTAGTAACTTCATTTCCGAGGAAATCGATCTGCAAAAATTACCTATCAAAGTTTTCAGAAAAAACCTTTATAAAGTGAAGCTGACTGTAGCTTGAACACATCTTGGCTTGCAATAACGTGCATTAATCTCTGACACGAGCATCTAATGCCCAAATAAAATATTTTATCTTATTGTTCAACTTATGGATTTGTACGTGTGCTTGTAACTTTGTGAACACTCGTATACCTGAATCATACCACAAGGTCTAGGCAGAAAACTTCGACTTTCACTTATCTCAGTTTATTCTAATGTTTCCAACATCCACACTTCGTTTATTCTGACTAAAGAAGATTAGCAAGACGCAAGTATCCGTAGCTTTTACTCCTGTAATGGACTTACATTGCACGAATAAACATGTATCATAGTTTGTCTACTTTTCAGTTAAAAGAAATTACGGAGAAAATGCCTCCAGAGATTTGTGAGAGTGAATCATTTAAAGCTATGCATTCTCAAATCGAATCTTTTCTTGACACCGTTCAAACTCAAGCATCTGAAGATAGTTCAGCTATGCCACCAGAGTCGACATCGGAAGATCACAACGATGCTGCAGGAGTTCAGGACACGTCACAGAGTGTTGACGGAACTCCACAGGGAAGCAATGGATTGTCAGTTTCTGACACAAAAGGTGTAAATCAACCAAGTACGGAAGGTGTCTCTGGGATGCCTGAAGCTGCTAGAAGTGAAGGACGAAAGGAAGTAATTGAACAATTTGAACCAGGTGTTTATGTTACACTCATTCTTCTTGCAGATGGAACAAAGATATTCAAGAGGGTTAGGTTCAGGTACTTCACGCGATATTTTTTTTTTCTATTTCCAGTTAGCAAGTTTTAAACAGTAAGAGAACTATGTTCATCTGAAAGATAGGCACATATATGACTTATAAGAGGCTCCGTTTCTAAATATGAACTCTTTGGAATAGTTGTAGTGCACATAAACAATATTCAGGGTGTATTTGATGTACATTATTGAGAAAATAATGTATTTTATGATGTGATATGATGGAAAACATGTGGTTAAAAAATAAGGAAAAATTTAAGATTTGTTTGTAATATTATTTTATTGAAAAATGTGTGGTTGAAAATGATTTTTAAAAGAATGAATTTTGAGAAGAATGTGGATCAAACGGGGCATATTCAATTATAGGCATGCCTCAGGATGAAGTGGATTATATTTTCTGCTTTCTCCTTGCCACAGAAAAACTGAATAATGTTGTTCTGTATATACTTTCTTTTGTGCATCTGTTCTCTCATTGTACACATAAAAACTAAGATTCCAGTTTACTGCAGCGTTTTTGCACTTGACGATTTTAGTACTTACCATTACTAATTCCTGCATTTCGACAGCAAGCGAAGGTTTGCCGAGCAGCAGGCAGAAGAATGGTGGAAAGAAAACAAAGATAGGCTGCTTAAAAAGTACAGTCCACCTCCAAAAGTAAATAGTGTACCAGCAGATGTAACTGCAGCTTAACCACCGGCTGTGGAAAACAACCCGACGACACAATCTTCATAGAAATGATTAATTTTGTTAGCTTTATATACTTTTTCATGCAGGGAGTAATTACTTAGCTATGTAGAATGTCTAGCCAGCATTTGGCGTTCACAAGCTTGTAGAGCCACAATATTTTACTTTTTCTGCATAGGTTAAAATTTTTTGTGAAAATAAAAAATAGAATGGAGTTGAACTTTCATTTATGTTGAATATTGTTGTAACTTTCTTTTATCTCTTGTTTTGCGTTATAATCTTCATTTTCAATAAGTTTATTTATTATTTATTGGGCTCCACTTAGATCTAGCTTCATCACAAATTAGCAAGCGGTGGTCGAATGGGAGGGTGGTGGTTGATTCTACTTCGATAGGAGTTAAACATTTGTCTTTCGGGAGAAAAGAAGAGAATACATCGCTGATGTGTTTTTATTTCGTATTACAAAAACACGTGGAGTGATGTGTGATGTAGAAGACTATTTTATAGCATAGAAAATTCAACGGATTTCAGTCACTAAATTGAAATAAAAAGTAAATACTATTACCATTTGTGAGAGGCTTCTTGGGGATGGTCAGGGGTTACGTGACTCCAACTTTGCTCCTTTTTTTCACCATTAAATTTTTTATGTTTTTATTTCAATTTTCGAAATTATTATTGGATGTGAAACAAAATCGAAATATTACATTTTTAATACCATTTCGAAGTGCTTACGATCTAGTTTTCTACGTCGTTAATAGTATACAAAACGATCAATCGTAGCAAATGTTACAACTTATCAAAATAGGCCGTTCAAAATTAGTATTTCGAAAATTTCGATAACATACTAAGTTTAAAAATTCTTCGACAATCGTATGCTAATCAAATCTACAAATTGCTTAAAAATCTTATTTCGAGAACTACATTACAGGCATATCAAATAATCTAAATAGATATCGAAAATAGTTAAAAATGCGTTAAAAGTGAGTTTTAAAAAAAGACGTAACTCGCATATTCTTTAAAAAATTCAACTATTTCATTAATACTTATTATATTTGCGATATAAATTTCTCAATGTAATTTTCATCATTCTATTAGGAAATTTTATATGGAATATGACAAAAAAAAAAAAATTCAAAATTTTACATTAGAAAAAGTTATATCCCATGTAAATTCTCGGATACAAAATTACTGGGATATGATTTTTTGGACGTAAATTTTCGATTGTAAACTTTTTTCCAACTTCTTTACAAGTATGATTGTGCTACTAACTTTAAACTTCTGCGTCCACCCCTGATTGTCAATAAATTTAAATTATTAATATGAAATGTCGTAACTTTACTAACCATGTTTTTAATCGAATTATATTTTAATATTAAAAACTTTAGAGATTTGTTATCTAACTAATACAGATCCAAATTTAAAAATACTTCAAACTTCAAAGTGAATTCATCAAATTTTCTTTCAGTATCCATTTCAATTCAAGAAACTTCATTAGAATAGTCATTTAGGTAAAATTAAACCAGTAAATCTCGAATTCTGAATAATTCCAATTACGATATCTCGAACGTCGAATGGCTAAGCGAGAAAAATAGATGGATAAGCGGACCCACTTAGCATCCGAAAGTGTTTAAAATTCGATGTGTTGCAATTTGAGGGCATGGCATAGTACCAACCTATTTAAATACTTCTCAATTTAGACCCACCAAGTCCCCGGCCTTCATTTTCAAGTGAAGACACCGTCTTGAAGTGACTTCTTATTTTTTTTATTTTCTTTTCTCACTTATATATATTAACAATGACGAATTCAGAATTTTGAGTGAGTATAAACGATAATTGACGGTCCAGCAGGGACGGACCCAGCACCCGACCAGGAGGCACGGCCGCGCGTGCTGGGATCCGTCGGACCACCGGAGCAGTTGGGAATTTCGTCAGGTTGTCGGCAACTTCTGATTTTTGACTATGTTGGAGTGCTGGTTCGTCTTCTCTATTCTACCTTTTTTTAAAAAAAAAAAACTGGGCCCAATCCTTAATTATATAATTTATAAGCCCAATGGCCCTCTTATTAAAATCGAAATCCATCCCCAAATCACCAATTCCCAATTCGACTCTCGAGTCTCGCCCAATCGCCCGTCCCTGACTGTAGTCCGGCCAGCCCGCCGTCAGGATGCCACCGTCCCTTCTGTCACTCCGTCCGTCCGTTCTAGTCCCGTCCGTCGCGAGTTTTGGTGAATTTGAAACCGTAAGTGTTTATGAATTATTTTGGTCCTGTTATAGTCTATGTTAAATCATGAAATTTAAGTGCAATGAAATGCAGAAATAGTCTCTGTTTGTCTCATTGTCTGGTTTCTTTCAATTCTTTGCTGATGGACCGTTTAGCCATTTTAGGTAGACTTGGTTCTTCTGCAAATTGCAAATTGCAATCACTTATCAGTGAATTTGTTGTCTTGTGTTGTTGCCTTTGAGTATTGTGCATTGATTTGGAATGAGAAATTAATTTCAATCAGTGAATCTGATTTATTTGCTGATGGTTTATCATTTGATTCATTTATCATAAATTTCTTTACTCTAACATAGTATACTGAAGTGATATTATGAGAAATTAGTTCACTGATTGTCTGCAGTCTGATAATCATTTATGTGTTGCACTTGCACACTTGCACTATTGTTTGAAATTTTGAATTACTAATTTTAATTTAGGGTTTAGGTTGATTGAGTTGTGATTTAGATTTTGGCCCATTTTCTTACTAATTGTCGACGTTGACTGGTCAACGTCCGCTCGGGCTGGGATGGTTTGTTGGGTCCGTCCCTGCGGTCTAGGATCTTGAGTGAGTATAGGCGGTCGTTGACCGTCAACGACTGCAATAATAACAAATACCGTGAATTGAAATTAATTATATCTTAGTTCGAATTGCAAGTATGAATGTACATTATCTACCCGTCCAATAATATTTTAACGTGTAAGAATTTCAAGTTTGAAAATAGGTTCAATTACTTACTTTCGGGTTCGATTAGCTAATAATATCATTCTAACAGAAAAAAAAAATACTATTTCATAGTTTTAAATATGACAAAAATTGTCTTTGAATGTGTGAAGAAAAATTAGAGTCAATGTTTATTCCTTCTGCCAATTTTTTTTTTGTCGATTAAATAGTTTCCAATGACAAAATTAAAACAAATACATTTTTAGGTTTCATTAAATGTCAATTATCAATTTAATTTTCTTATTTGTTATTCTTTCACTCTTCAAAACGTAGTTATCATATTCGATCCAAACGTTGACTCGAACAAATTATCGGATCGTTGAATCAGTGGTTCAACTGCTGAATCAGTAGTTTAATTAATGAGTCATTGTAAGGTCGAAAATTAGTTAAAAAAATTAAAAGAAAGAAAATATATCCATTACTTCATAGTGGTCAAACTTTTTATATTCACTAAGGAAGTCACGAGTTAGAGTCTTCCTATTGCAATTTGACGCGTATGCTTAGAATCATTTCCATAAAGGACAGCAATTGATAAAAGTCAAACTCAAGA
>CAIGRN010076605.1:0-17693 GCA_903798345.1 Fraxinus anomala
CCCCCCCCCCCCTTTTTTTCTTTCTTTTTTTTTAAAAACCTACCCCAAAAGGCATCATGGATGTTTATCTTCAGTGGGTTCATGTTGTAACTAGAACAATGAACTCAAGCTCCATATTTCTCTCTGTGGAGAAGGCATAACTCAATCACTATATTGTTGTAATCTAAATAAGAATTCCCAGTTTGTGCTGCTCTTTGTAAGATTCTCGCTACATCGAAATGTGTAGATTTATTGTTGCAATATACCCTAGTGATTAAATTGGCATGATCCCTAAGTATTATTCTATTGCACTGGCCTTTCCAAAAAAAAAGACATTAAGGACGTTCACAAGTTTTCCAAACCCTTGGATAACCTTGCTACATGGCTTTTTGTAACAGAATGTGCCCAATGTCAGTAGATTTCCTACTGGGGTCGCTGAACGTGAAATTCTAAACTTGCAAATCAATGTCTATAACATTCAAATCATTAGTCTCAGATAGGAAGTGGAAATCATTTCGCCTCAGTTCTTTATGCTTAATGACTATGCTTAATGAATCTTGTCCAAACTTGATTCCAAATTTTCAATCCCCCCCTATCTCATATAATAGTTCATCAAGCGTACAATCGTCAAGATGAAGAATTTAAGTTTTTGAATCCCTTGATTTGTCAACCACGTATCATGGAATGAAAAAAAAAAAAAAAAAAAAAAAATTATTTGAATGTGTCTTTACTCTTCATTACCTTATTGTTCTCGTACTTATTTACATATGTATGGCCTTCTTTTATGACCCAAACTCTTCGAGCTTGTCTTGCATAGTCGGTCTCTTACTTATCTGCATATCTCTAAGGTGTTCTTGCATAATTTTTGAATCCTCACCGATTTTAAGAATTTAATTTTTGTATTTGATGTCCTTTCATCACATAGATGGTGGTGAACTGTACACATGGGGCTCCAATGAGAATGGCTGTCTTGGCATTGGGTATACGACTTTCACATATACACGTTATTGAATTAAATACACAAAGGCAACTTATTGTTTGATAGACATATTTCTTTATCTCAGCTATTCAGGTGTTGCTCATTCACCTGAAAGAGTCGAAGGTCCATTTTTGGGGGAACCTGTTAGCAAGGTTGGCAATGCCTCTATTAAGAATTTGTAGACTGGGGTTCTTACTTTTGAGTGGTGTTCTGCTGTAATCTATGTTACAAAATTGTGATTCAATGTTCCATCCATCTCCTTGCCCACCTCGTGTGATGGGCATATGATGATAACAGAAAAGAAGTTCAATGCTGTAAATTTGACTACATTTTTTCTTTAATTATAAAATCGTTCTCTTTCTTATTTGTTAATACATTTTTGTTTTAACAGGTAGCCTGTGGTTGGAAGCATACAGCAGCAGTTTCTGGTAACTGTTTTGACATGAATATTTTTGTTCTTGTGTCTTGGGTCACTTCAAATATACATAAGTAACATGTGACTTCTGATCTGTCTTAAATAATATCCATTTGATGATAATCTCCTGCCATACCTAAACAAATAAAAGATGAAGTGTTGACATATAGATTCTGAAGTGCATTTTGACTCATTTTTTGTATGCATTAGCATGTGAAACTACTTTCCGGTGCTTTTCGTTTGTTCATAGGTAGCTTCAAAGGAAGTCTCTGTGCACTTCAAATCCTAAATGTGATTACTTTATATTCGAAAGTAGCAGGTCATTTCTCCAAACTGCGTACATTCTGGTCAAGTAAAGTGATCTTTTTAAGAATTACGTGATAGGAATACTCTGGCATATACCCTTTTCGTCAAAAAGTTTTTGATGATCGTCGTGCTCTTTTTTTTCATTTTGTGGTGTTCCTTTCCTAATTACTTAAGCATTTATTTATTTGCCTAATAAGTATGGATGTGTCGTGCGTATGTACAAATTAAGACAAAGTTTTAATGTATTTTGGAACTTTACAACACTCGTCAAATGCACCAAGTTCAAGATGTATTTGGGCTGATATGCACATCCTTCCTTCAAATAAACCAATCCCCTGAATCTGATTGTAGTCATAATTAGGAAACACTTATTTCTTTAATAGGCATCCTTACAAGGTGAATCTCAAGTGGAGAATAGTAGAAGATAAGGATAATGAAAAGGGAGTTCTTGAAGAATTTTTTCTACCTCTTCTAATTGGAAAACATTAATTTTAATTTTAAGTGTCCTCATATGAGCTAGTGAGCTGTGCCACCTGGCATAACACATTCTACAGGTAACCCTGGACCTAGTCATAAATTCATAAGGAAGCTTGGGTCGGGTCTTGGTGCACTAGAGCATCAAGATTAAAGAATTAAGATATGACATCTCCATATCACCAATATGATAAATTATCAAATTAAGACACTTATAATGTATACTTAGAGGAGAAAATAAACATGTAAAGTTGTTTACCAATTTTTATTCATTGTCATAACAATGGAAGATCAAGAACCACCACCTACTAAGCCTTATTCCAGATTAATTTAGAGTCAATTAATTCAATCCTTTTCTCCACTCAGATTCAGTGCTACATCTGCTGGAAGGTGTAAAGCAAATGGTTCCTTAGCAACCACAACTATAAAAGATCAATAAAAAAGGGAAACTAATTTGGAATTGGAAAAATCTGCTAGTACTTAAAAAAAAGATAGCGAAAGTAGAAACTTTATATGGAAACTGAAAGAGAAAGAAACTTTGTAAGTTCTCTGCAGGCTTCATCCCTCATTGGCCCAACTTATTGTTGATAGAGATTGAAATTTAAGTGCTATATTTTTAGTAATTTTGCATTCATTCTTTATTTTCTGACATGACTCGAATTAATTGCTGACATCTAGGGGGCAATATTTACACTTGGGGCTGGGGTGGTTCACATGGAACATTTTCAGAAGATGGACACTCTCCAGGCGGACAATTGGTTTGTTTATATCCTTTTACTTTGTGTGGCTTAAATTGTTTGATATTCCATCTATATTTTTATCTGGTACTGGTCGAAGAATGATATTGTGTCTGTCTATCCAGGAACAGATGGTAAGTATTTGGTTGGTAACTACAAATATCTGCAGAAATCTAACAAATAATATGTTCTTACTAAACATATGCATATTAGTTTTTTGAATTGGTTTCATGCACTATCAGAAATCATTCCTAAAATTCTTTAAATGTGTTTAAAACTATCGTGTCCATTTGCTCGTTTTAAAATATTGATTTATCATCATCTCAGTCCTCCCTTGTGAATTGTCCCTAATATCTTTGCATTGGACAAATTGCTCGCTCAGGATCTTATAATATTTGTGTTAGCAATGTCTATCTCCAACTGAATTAAATTGCCTTTCTATTCAGGGTCAGGGTGATGATGTTGACTACATGGAACCTACTTTACTCGACTTCAACAAGAACGTAAAAGCATTGCAAGTATCTTGCGGATTTAATCACACGGGTGGCCTTTTCGAATATATCTAAATAATGGCCGTGACATTGACTCCTTTTCATCGTTCTGTTTCTGCCAAGTGATTTTGCGGAAGATTTCTGCACTATTTGTTCATTCTTTAAATATGAAGATTTGACCGAAACCCTAACATTTGTTATACTCGTCAAGAGAACTAATGGGAAAAGCAGATTACATAATGAGGTGTGTGACATATATTTTGTGTCAATGGATAATTTTCCTAAAAAATAAAGGACAGCCATATTTAAAGAAAGTGTATCTGTATCATAACTTAAGATGATAAATGTTTGCTGTGTATTGTTCAGAATGTAGTTTCTATATGATGGGGTTTTGTATATGGCTGATGTCGAGATCTAGTGCATGACCTCTGGCCTCTTGTGCACAGTTTTTCTCAATTCTATTGGAGGCCTTTTTGCATTGAAAATGCTTGGTGTCTGATAAGTATACGAGCTTGACTCCTTTCATATGAACCGGCTTGTATATCTAGCTTAAACATTGAGACATGGACTTGGAACTCAGTCGACTCCTAGATGATAGGTGATAAGTGACCATACATTTAGGTCAACATGTGTTATGTGAAATTGGATATTGTAAGAATTACTAAACATGATGGTAAAGGGTTATCCCTGCTTGTTACAAATTATTTTATTAGTTTTTGTGTATAAATGAAAATCAGCTGTTTAGATGTGTTTAAACTTACTAGAGTAAATAGAATCTCAGTCTCAAAATATAGTTTTATTGTTGGGGTAATGCTATGAGCATTATCCATAACGGTTCACAAAACCGCCAAATGGTGACCCCCTATTGGGGGGGCGCTTGGGGTCGTCACTAAACTAAGCACCTCACTTCTAAGGGTGGACAAAAAATTCGGAGCCATCAAAATTGAATCAGAATTGGTTGGTTCAATTAGGTCTAAGTATGTTTTCAAATTGTTCTAGTTCTTGGAACCTAGAAGCGGCTGGTTCCGATTTTGGTTCTAGAACCAGAAACGAGAATCTGGTATTGGTTTTATTTTTTTATTTTTTGAGGTTTTTTTTATTAAAAAAAAATTATTTCCTCATGCAACTTTAAGTAATTTTAGGGATGACAGAGGTGGGACGGGCAGCCATTACCTTGTCTCTCGTTTGGGTATTTTTGTCTTCTTGTACTGTTCTATACCTATATAAGATGGGTGGGGCGGGGTCGGTTTACCACCCTATTTATTTATATTCTTTTATTTTTTATATTTTTAGTTGATGAAAATCATTGCTTTTTATTTCAAATTATAGAAAATTTCTTGTTTCCTCTAAGAATGATAATGATTCTTTTCGTTGTGTGTGATAAAAAAATTTGTATTTGGAAAATAACTTTTAAATGGGGCAGATAACAAGATGGGGATCATGTTTCCATTTACCCGCCTCTCCCGGGGCAACGATTCTCATTCCGTCCATATCCCGTATACCTAATTAGGCTGGGATAATGGGGGCGGCCCGTTGGTATCCTAATTATTTTCATTTTCATTTCTTTTCTATAAACTTGACTCGTTATGATTCTCAGGTTTTATGGTAAGAAAAACGAATTTCATGTTTCTCACTTTGCATTAAATATTTGAAGACTTTGGTTCTGGTCAGCTCCAACTATTATGAAAAAATTCATTGATTTCTTGATTCAGCTTGGTTCTAGTTCTCGAGTTTTATCGTTTATTTTTTAAATCATTTAATCACAAAAAGGGGAATATTTTAGTTTAGACTCAATGTTTGAAATTTGTGTCTACATCAAGCATATTCAACCATATGCATCTCTCAAAGGATTCCAAGTATCATTTGAAAAAAGAAGGGTGAAAAGATGAAAGTTGAATATGTATGGTCATATAACCTTCAGGTATTTATGAGGTTAAATGCTGAAGAGCAACCTGATTATCTTGCATGTGAGTTGTCAACACAATCATCAACTCAAGTTATATCAGCATCCGACGGTGATCCAACAAGGAAGGAAGAATCTGGAAGCAAAAGGGCCTAGAAGCATTGTTTTACCAACATTCTGTTATGCACATTACTTCTTGTCTTTTTTTTCTTTTTTGTAATCGATAGATTCTTTGTTTTCCTTTTGCACAAGCATTGTATGGCTATATATATTGTACAGAAGTTATTATTGATAGTGAAATACATACAACAAACTTCCTTATTATTAATTTCTTCTTCTTATATGGTACCAGAGATTGGTCATGGCAGAATAAAATGTTGAAATCCTAAATACATCTCCAAATACAAACACAAATCAAAACTCAAACACCGATCCTAACACTGGATCTAATTTGAAACTTATGATCCAACACACCCAAACAACCCCTATTTCATTAGTAGCAATGATAGTACTGGAGATGTGTTAGTTACACATATGTTAGAAGCAAACAACTATCATTCTTGGGCCAGATCCATGAAGCGAGCTCTTAGGATTAAAAACAAACTGGGTTTCATAGATGGAAGTCTCTGCGAGCCAAACGATCAAAATGATCCTCTAATGGAGCATTGGCTTAGATACAATGACATTGTGATTACTTGGCTCTAGAACACCATGGCAATAGACATGAAGTGCAATACAATGTATACTGAGACAGCACATCAGTTGTGGGTGGAGCTGGAACAACGATTTGCCTAGCAAAATTCACCTAGGATCTATGAAATCAAGCAAGCCATTGTAACTCTGGTTCAAAATCAGGATGATGTAAGTGTTTATTTCTCTAACTTCAAAACTCTTTTAGATGAGCTGTTGAACTATGAATCTATCCCCAATTGACCTTTTGGAGGTCTGAAAGCGATGGTCCAAAATCAGCAACGAGACTGGGTGATAAAGTTTTTAATGGGATTAAATGAATCATATAAGGATCCTAAAGTCCAAATTATGTTGATGAAAACCTTTCCTACCTTGAATGTAGTCTATACAGCCATACAACAAGAGGAGAAAAAGCGGCAAATATCTACAGAAGCGGACACTTGAGAGAAAATGGGAGGCAAAATTCTTTATTGCAGAAGAAGGATAACTACTACTGTACTTATTATAAAATTGCAGGCCACTCTCTTGAGAGGTTCTTCAAGGCCAATCTCAATTATAGACGTGTGTTCTCATTGCCAAATGCCTAGCCATAAGGCAGACAAATGCTTCAAATTGCATTGATATCCATCAGGTCACAAACATGAAGGAAAGAACAAATACAAACCAGCGGCATACCAAGTCTCTGCTCTTATGTCTCTAAATCTGGAACAACATAATAACAAAGCTCAAGTATCTTTTACTTAGGAGAAGTACACTTAACTCATGGCCATTCTCAAACCATCAGTAAACCAAATCCAAAATGATGATTCGACCTCAGATAATGCTATTCCAAAGCTTTCTGGTATATCTTATTGCTTGTCAACCATTAAAACCAAGCCCGAAAACAATTTCAGTGTTCCTTGGATTCTAGATACAGGTGCAACAGATCATATGGTATGTTCACCATCATATTTTTCTTCTATTAAATCGCAGGCTACATGCTCTGTAGCTTTGTCAAATGGAAATACAGTGCCTATGACTCAAATTGGTGCAGTCCAAGTCACAAAGCCATTAAACCTTCATGATGTACTTTGTGTCCTTTCTTTCTCTTTCAATTTAATATCTATTAGGAGGCTAACTAAAGAATTGCATTCTATGTTGATCTTCTCTAATTGTTGCTACATGGACCTTTTGACTTGGACAACGACATGGATGAATTGAAGTTGGGTCTCTATCACATCCTACAGACAACAGTGTCTCCTACAGCTCTTCAGCAAAGCTTAACTCACCTTGCTGTAACTCCTTCCATTTCAGCCTCTGTAATTAATCTATCTGAAGACCTTGATATCTGGCATTATAGAATGAGACACCCATCACTTTCTGTGTTTTCTTTTGAAGATGATATTCCCAAATTAAATAGTTCCAATCCATGTTAAGTCTGCCCTCTAGCTAAAATGGACAAGCTCCATTTTCCTATTAGTCAACGAAACTCAGAAAAGTGTTTAGTGATCTTTGGGAACCTTGCAATGAAATCAATATGATGGATCTCATTATTTTTTAACAATAGTTGATGATTTCAGTAGATGCACTTGGGTATACATGCCGAGACTAAAATTTGAGGCTTCTAATGTGTTACAAAGCTTTTGTGCCATGATTGAAACACAATTTGAAACTAAAATAAAAGTTATTCGAACTGATAATGGGGGAGAATTTGATATGAGGCAATTTTATCTTGAAAAATAGATCATACACCAGAAAATGTGTGTTGAATCTCCTCAACAAAATGCCATAGTTGAGAGGAAGATGTTGCAAGGGCTCTCAAATTTTTAAGTGGCATTTCATTAAAATATTGGAATGATTGTGTTCTGACTGTAGTGTACCTCATTAATAGAACCCCTTCAATTCTTTTAGATCACAAAAGTCCCTTTGAAATTTTGTTTCAAACAAAGCCAAAATATTCTCACCTAAAGGCATTTTGTTGTCTTGCCTTTGCTACAACCCTAATGCAAGGCGGGCATAAATTTGATTCTACAGCCAAGAAATGTGTCTCTTTAGGATATCCTTTTGGAATTAAGGGGTACAATCTTCTTGATCTAGAAACCAAAAGAGTTTTTATATTTAGAAATGTGATTTTTCATGAAACTTTGTTCCCTTTCGAGGAAGCAAATGCTGTAAAGATTAATGATATACCAAGTCCCACACATTTGTACTTTCCATAAAATCTCTCTTCTCTATTCCAAGCAATTACACATTTATAAACCCCCACAGAGTCCAATAATCTACATCCATCTATTCCTAGTCCTGTGGCAGTCATTGAATACACTAATACAATTGATTCACAAACTATTCAGCAAATAGCTTTGCATACTGCAGACATAGAAACAGATCAAATCACCCCTGATTTACCAAGAAGATCGACTAGAATTAGGAGAGCTCCATTGCACCTGCAGGAGTTCATATGTCAACAGGCCACTTCATTCACTCCATTGCAGAACTTGAACAAGGTGAATGACTCCATTCCTTCAGGTACCTATTATCCTCTTAGTAATAACTTATCATATGGTAGGTTGTCCATTTCTCATAAAGCCATTGTCACTTCCATAACTTTACAAATTGAGCCTAAGAACTATCAAGAAGTTGTTAATCATCCAGAATGGTGTGAATCCATGAGGACAGAGCTTAAGACACTTGAGTTGAATGATACATGTCTTATTGTTGGTTTGCCACCTGATAAAGAGGCAATAGGGTGTAAATGGGTATACAAAATCAAGTTTTAAGCTAATGGAAGTATTGAAAGATACAAAGCTAGGCTAATTGTAAAAGGGTACACACAACAAGAAGATCTAAATTATCATGAAACCTTTTCTCTTATGGCAAAACTTGTCATTATTTGAAGTTTACTTAGCCATAAAAGGATGGTTCTTGTATCAATTGGATGTTAATAATGTATTTTTACATAGTGATTTGGATGAGGAAGTATATATGCAGTTACTCCCTAGTTACGTTGCTGATGGAGGTTCAAAAGTGTGCAAACAAGAGTATATATGGACTTAAGAAGGCCTTATGATAGTGGTATTCAAAGCTATCATGTTTTATTATTCAGCATGGTTTCACTCAATCAAGGACAGATTGTAGCTTGTTCACTAGGACCACTCGAGGCTCATTCACAACAATTTTGGTGTATGTTGATGATGTTATTTTAGCTGGAAATTGTATGGATACTATCAATAATCTTAAAGCTGCCCTTGATGCAAAATTTAAAATCAAATATCTGGGAAAGTTGAAGTATTTTTTGGGAATTGAGATGGTAAGATCAAAACATAGAATATACATATGTCAAAGAAAATATGCACGAGATATCTTGGGAGACTCATGAACCATAGGCTCAGCACCATATAAAAATATCTCTTGATTAAAATGTTAAATTAACTAAGGATGAAGGAGATTTACTTGCTGATCCTTTTATCTATAGGAGATTGATAGGACGATTGCTATACCTGACTATAACAAGACCAGATTTATCCTACTTAATTCAGTTATTGAATCAATATAGCACACAAAGTATTGAGATATCTTAAGAGGACACCAGGTCAAGACTTGTTTTACTATTCTACTTCTGATCTCCAACTGAAAGGTTATTCAGATTCAGATTGGGAGGCCTGTCCAGATACTAGAAGATCTATAATAGGTTATTGTGTTTTCATAGGTTCATCACTAGTATCATGGAAATCAAAGAAGCAAAATGTGGTTTCAGGATCATCCTCTGAAGCTAAATACAGAGTATTGGCACAAGTTTGTTGTGAACTAACATGGATGAGATATTTGTTTGAAGCATTACAAATTGAACATAGGCAGGCAGTAACGTTATACTGTGACAACAAATCTTCCATCTACATTGCCACTAATCATGTTTTCCATGAAAGAACCAAGCATATAGAAATTGATTGTCATCTTATTAGAGACAAAATACAAAATGAAAGCATCACTACTGAGCATGTTCATATTGGTTCTCAAGTGGCGGACATGTTAACCAAGGCTTTGAATTCTTCAAGTGTTTACTCACACATGAAAAATATTGGAGTAGTTGATATTTACTCTCCATCTTGTGGGAGGCTGTTAAATGCTGAAGAGAAACATGTTTAGCTTGCAAGTGAGCTATCATCACAATCATCAGCTCAAGTTATATCAGCATCCAACGGTGATCCAACAAGGAAGGAAAAATATGGAAGCAAAATGGCCTAGAAGCATTGTTTTACCAGCATTTTGTTACGCGCATTCCTTTTTTTTTTTTGTTACAGATAGATTCTTTGTTTTCTTTTTGCACAAGCATTGTATAGCTATATATATTGTATATAAGTTATTATTGATAGTGAAATAAATACAACAAACTACCTTATTATTAATTTCCTCTTCTTATATATGACACATCTTTAATTTGGGTGACCTATTTTTACCTATAAATAAGACCATCTTTGATCATTCATTTATCACAACAACAATCACAATTCTCTCATCTTCTCTTCTTGCATTCTCAATTATTGAACAAAGAAGATTTAGTGGAGCACTTTGTTTGAGCAATACGACAAACAGTCGAGCTGTTATATCTTGGAGGAGAGAAGTCATAGAAAAGTTTTGCTACGTCGTGTTCTAGACTTTGCTAACCGCAAAGTGCTTGAGTCTCCTTAAAAAGAGCGAGATATCCACCTCTCAGTTTGTTCGGTTTTTTTCTTTTCCTATTTACTTTTTAACTCCATTTTTCTATTATTGGAATTTCTCCAACAATTTTAAGGAGATTCAATCAAATTAAGTTAGCACCTAAAAAGCCTATTAACAACATTAAAGATCTCAACAAGCCCCATTTTAAGGGAGCCCATTTCATGCGGTAGAAGAGCAAAGTCCTACCTTACCTTAGTCTTCTCAAAGAGGAACTTCAAGTTCATCAAGGGAAGGTAGAAAAATAGAGATGATTATAATTGTTGGTGTTATATCTTGAATTTCCTAGGGGATAATTTTTATGATTATTACAATACTATTTACTTATCTACAAAGAAAATGTGGAAAGCTTTACAGAATAATTATGATACTGAGGAAGTTGATGCAACGAAATATGCTGCTAGTCGCTTCTTTCGCTATCAAGTGGTGGATGAAAAATTTGTGGCAGAACAAGTACAAGATTTACAAATGATTGTTGCAGAGGTTAGATCTAAAGGCAACAAAACTGGAGACAACCTTATTGTGGCGACAATCATTTAAAAACTAAGAAAGTTCCAAAAGTCAATGTGTCACAGGTAGAAAGAGATGTACTTGAAGACCTTGATCACTCACATCCGTGTAGAAGAGGAAGCTAGAGGTCAAGATGCACCGATGACACAAGAAAGCAATGGACATTTTGGAAGGTAATTTTAATTGCTGCAAATAGTCACTTGCCCAATAATCAAATTCCTAGAAATAGTCAGTTTAAGCCAAGAAAGAAAAAATATGAAAATTAATAGCAAACTTTACAATCAAGGAAACCCAAACCAAAAAAATAAAAACCAAGGCCCCTTCTCAAAATCAAATTTATAATGCATGTTTTGTCTGTAGCAAAAGTGGGCATATTGCTCGAAATTATAGATTCTGAAAACTATAATATTTTCCTTAGACTAATGTAACTGAAGAGCCACTTGTGACAATGATTATAGATCTTAACATGGTACAGCATGTTGAAGGGTGGTGGACAGATTCTGGTGTTAACAGGCATGTCTGCTATGATAAATATTGGTTCAAGAACTATACTCCCTTCAAGGAAGAGAAAACCATCCTTCTTGGTGATTCCAGCAAAACCAAAATTGTTGGGAGTGGTGAGGTTGAATTGAAATTCACCTTTGGACACATGCTAACTTTGAAAGATGTTTTACATGCTCCATCAATGAGGAAGAATTTGATGTCAAGTTTTCTTCTTAATAAGCTGACTTTAACATATTACGGAATCTGATCAATATGTGATTATCAGTAAAGGTTTATTTGTGGGTAAGGGTTATACTTGCGAATGAATTTTCAAGTTGAATATTGAGAATAATAATGTAGCATCTACTTCTGTTTATATGCTTTCGTCTATGAATTTTTGGCATGCTCGTTTGTATTATATAAACAATAGATATATGAAAATCATGAATAGTTTAGGATTATTCCTAAGATTGACAAATGATGTTAAAAAATGCGAAATTTGCAATCAAGCAAAAATTACAAAGAGGCATCATATAAGTTTTGAAAGAAATATCAAATGTTAGAATTAACTCATACTGATTTTTGTGAATTTGAAGCAATTTTAACTCGTGGAGGAAATAGATATTCCATCACTTTTATTGATGGTTTTTCAAAATACACATGTTTATTATTGAAAAATAAAAGTGATACTTTTGATAAATTCAAATTTTTCGTCCAAGAAATTGAAAATAATTGGATAGAAAAATCAAAAGAATTAAAAATGATAGAGGTCGAGAGTATGATTCTATTGCATTTAATTCTTTTGTTTAGTTTTCGGTAATAATTCATGAGACTACTCCACCATACTCACATGCATCTAATTGTGTAGTTGAAAGAAAAAATGGAACTTTGATTAATTGGACAAATGTCATCCTTATTGAGTCGGTGCTTCTTCAAATCTTTGGGGTGAAGCAATCTTAATTGGATGTTATGTGATGAATATGGTGCCCCCACAAGAAAACAAAAATAACACTTTTTTGAGTTGTGGAAAATGTAAAAGCCAAACTTGGGATTTTAAGGGTTTGGGACTATTTAGCTTATGTAAGTTTAACAGATCTTAAAATATCGAAATTAGATGTTAAAATTACCACTTGTGCTTTCTTGGATATGCAATAAATAGTACTACAGCCTATAGATTTTTAGACATTGAAAATAATATTATTTTTGAGTCACGTGATGCTATTTTTCATGAGGAGAAATTTCATTTCAAAACCAAAAATAGTGGAGGTCAAGGACTAAGACAAAATATTTTATCAGAGCAAAATTCTTCTACTCTCTTTTCCAACCAAGGAAAATTCCAAATTGAACCTAGAAGAGTAAAAGAGCTAGAGTTGAAACATATTTTGGCCCTGACCACTATGTTCTCAATTTTGAGAAGATTTCATATTCTAACAAGAAGCATTTACATCACTTGATGTTGTATTTTAGAAGGCTATAAATGACAAGATTGATTATCTAATTTTCGACAACACTTGAAAATTAGTAGAATTATCACCTAGTTTTATAACTATTGGTTATAAATGGGTTTTTAAAAAGAAATATAAACCAGATGGGATGGTCAATAAATTTAATGCTAGACTTGTTGCAAAAGGTTTTAAACAATAAGTTGACCTTGATTTTTTTCGAGACTTTTTCTTTGATAAATAAAGTCACGTCCATTATATTGTTAATTGTAGTGGAGTATATGATCTCAAAATTCATCATATAGATGTAAAAACTATTTTTTTGAATGGTGACTTAGATGAGAAAATATATATGAATCAACGTAAAGACTTTGTGGAGCCTGGTCAAAAAAGTAAAGTGTGCAATTTAAATAAATATCTATATGGCTTAAAATAGGTGCCCAAGCAGTGACTTGAAAAGTTTGATTTCTACATGATTAAAAATATTTTTAAACCAATTAGTGTGACAAGAATATTTCCGATTATCTGTATCATTAATTTGGCAAACTTGATTAGTAAGGAAGTCAATCTGACAAACATAATCCTAATTCTTATTTCTATTTCTGTTCAGGAAATGAAGACACTTAAGCTTTATATGTCCTAACTCACCGCAATAAAAACAAGTAGGGATAAACATAGGACTAAAGATATATGATCGTTGATATCTATTTCTAGGTCGGTATGTCCTCGCTGTCTAGTAAGCAGCTGTCCTACATAGCCCTTATTTTTAGATTCAGGATTAGGCACATGTTTAAGATGATCAGTACTAGGAACAAATGTGATTTTGGACGTACTAACAACATTATGATCATTTTTATTATATCGTAGACCTCCTTTATTACCAACAGGTTTGCCTATTCCTAAAATGTTATCTAGTTTTATAGAACCACTAGAAAATATAAGAAGTTGAGACTTGGAACGCTCTAGGTCGCTCAGAAGATTTTTAACACGGATTTTTAAGGTTTCCTTTTCAACTTTCAGCTCATTAGCTCTCCTAGAGGTCTTCTCAAGCTCACTAGTGAGATTCCTAACCTTAGTATCTAAATATTCATTCATGGATTTCAATTTATTCAAGATTGAGGTAGATTCTTGAATGTATGCTATGAGTTTTTCTTTCTCCAACTCAAGTTTCGTAATTTTCGTACTTAAGACTTTATTTTTAGTTANTCACTCAGGGTTGAGGTAGATTCCTGAAAGTACGCTACGAGTTTCTCATTTTCCGACTCAAGTTTCATAACTCTTGTACCTAAGGTTTTATTTTTGTTATAATCTTAATACTCTCCTCATAGATTCTATCATAAGCCTCATGAATATCTCCCTCACTATCAAAATCTTCCTCATTATCAGAATCTTCTTCTTCTAAATTTTACCTACTACTTATGTTATCAGCCATCTCACTCCCCTTATCAGATCCATTCCTAATTCTAGTAGTAAAGACAATATATTTTTCACTTTCCTCACGAGTGAATTTCTCACTTTGATTGTCCGAGTTAGACTTGTCATCAGTGAGAGTAGAATTCATAGTCTTATCTGAATTTCTCCTACTACTAGAACTCTCACTCCTAACGTGGTCAAACCCTCTACAATTATGACATCTCACAGTTTTAGAACTTTTCCTAGATCCACTAGAACCACTTATATGCTTCTCTTGAGGTTTTTGTTTATTCTTAAACAGTTTTCGAAATTTTTTAGCAAAGTATGCTAACTTCTCTTCATTATGAGATTCTAAATCTGATGACTCTCTATGACTATTCCTCACAATATTTAATGCCAATGACTTATCGTTTGTGAGTTTAGCTAATGTAAGCTCATAAATCTGGAAAGATCCAACCAACTATTCAATCTTAGAGGAATCTAAGTCCTTACTCTCATCTATTGTCGTGACTTTAGGTCTAAACCTTTCTGGTAGAGATCTAAGAATTTTTCTGACTATCTTAGGCTCTGAGATTCCCTACCTAGGTTGAAGTTAGAATTTACTATTTCATTTAAGCTCGTATAAAAATCATCAAAAATTTCATCTTTCTTCATCCGAATTTCTTAAACCTAATGCTTAACATATGTAATTTAGAGTTCTTAACCGCCTGAGTTCCCTCATGTGTGGTCTGTAGAATATTCCAAGCCTCTTTGGCTATAACACACATAGCCACTCACCTAAAATCTTCTGGGGATACTGCCATAAATAGGGTATATAAGGCTTTACTGTTCATGTTACATTCATCTAAGTTCGCTCTAGTCCAATTAGCAACAGGGATGGGGATTACTTCATTATTAACCGTAGAACTATGTGCAACCCAATCATTCACAACACTAAGCTAGATACACTCATCCATGGATTTAAAAAAATCTCTTATCCTAACCTTCTAGTAGACATAATTACTACCATCAAAATATGGCGGGACGTAATGAATTACTTATCTAGAAAATATAGGTCAAGGAACGAATTTGAGCTCTGATACCAATTGAAATATCATGAGTGTTGCACTGAATACCACTTAACAGTTCACGGATTATCAACTTAACAATTTTTTAGTTACTAAATGGTTGTTACTTAATCGTTTTTAGTTTTGACCCTATGTGCGGAATTAATCAATTAAAAGTAACAAGTCACTTTTAACTGTTTCTAGATGATTAAGCATACACGTTCAATTATCCTATGTTAAATTGCCGCAGTAATAAGAAAAACAATAATAAATATCGATATGATGATGTAGAAATCCCAACTGGGTAAAAACTATAGGACCAAGCTAGTTATCTCCACTACATACAATATGGAGTGAGTTGCAATCAGATGCTATCTAGCCAACTCCACTAGACTTCCCGATCTATTTTCTGCTAACTCCAAGGTCTATTCCAAGATCTTCTGCAATTGTCTTTTCTCAACAGAATTTCAAGAACCTGCTCCAAGGCCTTGTGCTCTTCCTATGCTTGTAGTCCAACCTCTCTCAACCTTCATCAGCTTTTGAAGTTCAACTGAGAAAGTGCATTCCTATGACCAATAGGAAGTATGTGGTGTTTCGAATTCAATGGGTTTGATGTTTTTCCCAAATATGTGGTTGTGTAAAATGAAGAGTGAAATGATGAAATCAATGTATGAATATGCTCTTGAATATGTTATAGAGAAGAGGGACAATGAACAACCACCACACATTTTCGTGCATGGGCTTAGATATTTATAGGAAATGATAATTAGGTTGAATGAGTCGGAAAAAATACATCAAAACAGTAATATAGAGTTTTCCAGATTGACTTGTAGCTCGAGCGAGAAACTAGCAATAGACGAGCAATACACTATCATTCGAGCGAGATCTCAATGACAGACGGGCGACGAACATTCTTTTTTGTCGCTCGAGCGCCAATTGGACGAGAAACTAGTGAAAATGCGACGTCGTGTTTCTCATATTTTCATGCTCGAACCCTAGACCCTATAACCTAATTTATACAAATTGTACCATAAGTCATTGACTTTTACAATACGTTACAAATTAGTCGTTTTATCCACAGAATTGCCAATATTAAAAACCTAACAATTTGAATAATTATATTTAGGTATACAAAATGGAGAGATTCTAAAATTTTGATTTCATCTTAAATGAGTACTAAGAAATTTGAAAGTTGAGAGGGAAACATGATAAATAACATAATTATATTTTCAAAATGTTTATAAGTTTGGAGAGTTGGCAAGAAAATGAAATTGTTGAATGATCGATCAAGTGGATTTAAATTGAATACTGCGAATGACATACTTTTTATGTATTTTGTATCTAGTGATAATTTATAGCTAAAATAAAATGTTTAGTGTATTTTTTTTTATTTTTTTTTTTTTTTGTAAGAATACTGTTTTGTGTTTTAGAACTTAAATGA
The DNA here is from genome assembly GCA_903798345.1 of Fraxinus anomala. Taxonomy (NCBI): domain Eukaryota; kingdom Viridiplantae; phylum Streptophyta; class Magnoliopsida; order Lamiales; family Oleaceae; genus Fraxinus; species Fraxinus anomala. Next base: position 17,002 of record CAIGRN010076605.1, read on the forward strand.
AATTTGTTAATTATTTTTGTTAGATTAATCACTTTAGACAAAATTAACATTAATAAAACAGTTATAAAAATCAAGGTGTCTATTGGGATGTTATATAGTTTGGACCGTACTATAAGTTTGTCTATAGTGAATTTTACTGGCTTGATTCTAGAGTTTTTTTATCCCGCAAGGGATTTTCTCTGTCATCAACTTTGTAGTGTTATTTACTTTTCTATTATTATGCAAACTGTGGTAATTCAACATAGGATAGTAATTGCATGTGAATTCATCTAGATTTATTATTAATAGAGACTTGTTGCTAATAATAATTGGTAAATATTAATTCCACATTATACACCTATTCACCTCCATCTAAATGCTAGTTGGGTCAAACTTCGTAATTTTTCAATTGGTATCAGAGCCTCAATTCAATTTCGAACCATAACTTAATCTAGATTTATGTGCCTCCGTATTTTGATGAACGTAATTATGCATACTGAAAATTTAGGATGAGAATCTTCTTGAAATCTATGGATGGGAGAATCTGGGTGTGCGTTGAGAAAGGTTGGACTGCCCCCCCTACTTCTGTTTCTGATGTAGTTACCCTTATGGACATTTTTCTTTGGACTAAAGATGAAAAGGTTGAGTGTAACTGGACTAGTAAAATGCTTTATGCCCTATTTATGTTTGTGTCTGATAAGGGCGCTTTTACA
>CAIGRN010076611.1:0-21919 GCA_903798345.1 Fraxinus anomala
TTTTTTGTAATCATGACTTTTTCCTAAATACGCCTGCTTACTGAACAAAGTACAACTCCAATAAAATATATTTGCATGAAAGAAGTGATTCCATGATGCACTGATGGAACTTTGGCCATGTAAAGTTAGAAGCTTCATCGATATTTGAACACATGAGAGTGCGTTTTACTCTTATTCCTTCTCCCTTTAACTTTTTTCTCTTCATAACTTTCTCTCTCTCTCTCTCTCTCTCGCTCTCTCGCGGTTCAATTTACATTCTCCCTGCAACAAATAAAGGTTGTCATTCCATGTTTCACCACCTCCTTAATATAAGCCCTTCTCACCGGCTTTTCTACCGTAACAAATTGACAATTCACAAATCAAAACCCCAACCACAAGGCCTTTCCTTCTTCTTTTCTTTTCTTCTAACCCCCCCTCCCCCACCCCCACCCCCACCCCCACCCTCTTTTTGGTGTGTGTATATGGGTAACTTATAAGTCAAGTCTTATTCTTGATGAATTTGAAGTATGAGTAATTGATTTTTTTACTAATTAAATAGGTACGTTTATTAGCTTTATAAGAATGATAAGACTTAAATGACGAGTTTAACACATGAATATTATTCGAAGCCCAATTTGATCACGTCTAAAAGGCATATATTTAAAAATCATACTTAAGTGATTCGAAAGTAGTATTTGTCGAGGATAAATTTGCATCAAATAAATATGGAAATATTAATAAACAAATGAAGGTTTAGATTACTCTTTATAACAAGTTTGATCTTTTAAAATGGAATCTCAAACTATAACATGATATGAGAACTCATTAAGGTTCTAAGATTAATTCAATCCAATTAAAACTTAAATAAGCACTCGAATTTTAAGATTGGTCTACTCAAACATGTCACCATCTTGTAGGAACAAATTAAAAGATAAATCCTTGAATATGTATAAAAAAATAATTAACGTAAAGGCTTAGTCTACTTTTCTTTACAAGGTTCACATTTTAAAATTGAACATCAAGTCTTAATAGTTTTTCTAGATTTACCGGTTCTTTTCTTCTTCTTTTTTTTCTTTTTATTTTTATTTTTATTTTTATTTTTTTATAACTGGTTCCATCCGTTATCTTTTCCAAATCAAAATTCTCAATCGATATAAAAAAATATATCAATCTACAATTATAAAAATGTGAGATGAATTCCATTAGCAAGAATTCTGCGACTTTAATTTTTGCTCCTAAATATCAAAACTCATTAACACTTTCAAAGAAAGAATAAATTTAAGGAAGTTTTGGGACGAAAGAAATTTTTTTTTTTTTTCAATTAAATGGACAAAACTGACATATATCTGAATTTTTATATTTTATTGTGGATATATTCTGAAAAGAAGAAAAAATACATAAATTAAACTGAGGGATTGGAATAAACCCGTTGCCGAAACCACACGGAAAGAGCACTAAAAGTGGTCAAAAATTTCACAAAAATGCAAATGGATTAAGAAAGAAGGAATAAAAGAAAATTATGATAAATCAACGGGGGAAAAAAGAAGTGAGTTCTGGAGTGAGTCGACTCAGTGGGTAAGAATAAAGTTACAAGTATCGATACCATGGAATATGAAATGGTAAAGAAGAAAAAGGAGCATGAAAGTTAGATACTCTTTGTCGGCTTTCCATAACAGAAATTCTTCAAACAATCTTAATTAATACTTAAGATTTTTTCAAAAACAATTCCTTTAAAGATCTTATTTATAAATTAGTACGTAGAACAAAATTGCGGTAAAATTAAAATGACACTACAAATAAGCGAAACGAAAATTCACTTAAATAAAATACTTATTTAAGCGCGTTGGGAAACAAGAACGAGAACGAGAACACGAAATGAAAGAAAACTTAAGCGATTTAAATATTTTTGTTCTATATAGTTGTGTATAATTTTGTATTGAGAGGGTCGTGCCCACAAATATATTAGTGTGTTATTTTAGCCTTCCAATGTTATTATTCACTAATGATGGAGGGTTAACTAACTTAGAACAACTAAAAAGCAGCGGTCAAAAAAGTTTGTTGAATTAATCACTTGTACATATGACAAAACAACAACATAAGATGCTTCTAAAGACTGAAAACGACCCCAAGATTCATCAAAATAATTAGGAATTAGGTACAATATCAATAATAATTCTTTTTTATTACGTTGAAACGTCTAAATTAAAAGTTTAAATAGTTAAAGAGGGAACGTTTTTATTAATAAAAATTTAGTTGTAAACACGCCATCTCTTGCGACTCGAACTTAGTTTTTCATTAAAAATCTAACGCGTACACAATTCATGAATGATATATAGCAAGACTTGACCTGTGTGAACATTTTCTAGCTCTTACTATTAACTCAATTTTATTTTAAATTCTTGTCCAAAATAGTGACAGCAGTCCAAATGCATGCAGAGTCCAATTGATGATGAAACGATCCAATTAATTCAATAATTCAGTGTAAATAAAAAAGAAAAAGTAGTGAGATATTAATTAACAAGAGTAACATCATGATATAATTGCTCAAATGCAGGATTAACATTAACAACTCAAAATCTGATACTGATAGTATAAGTTCCAATTAATGCAAGCATTAATTATACAGACTATGGTAGCCATAAGTTAGTAATTAACTTCAGAAAGCTAAGATAGAAAACCCTAAACCTTACCCTTAATCAGAAGCATGAAGAACATGTAATTAATTGTAAGTATGCATGACATGGATAATTCACCCGAATGGCGAGCTTCTCCCTTGTGCCATGCCACCAGCACTGATGACAGTGTTCATCCTCTCATTCGAAAACGCCGCCCTACGCGGTGAAGGCCGCTCCAGCTTCGACGCCGGATCAAATTTCTTCTCCCCTATCACCTCCCCAGAGAGAATTGGCTTTGTTTCATAAATATCTGAAACTGAATCGATATCATTATTCCCTCTATGATCAGTTGACAGTGATGGAATATGAATTTGATGATCACCCTTAAAAGGATCATCCTGCGAACCAAGAGATGATGCTGCTGTACCCAATTCTTGCAGCCTCAGATCATCAGACCAAATTAAAGGGCTCTTCCCATTACTGTTGTTAAATGGATTAGGCCTTTTCTTGCCCATAAGGAAGGTATCGCTATTCGGCATGAATCCATCAAAGGATGATCTGTCCATGCTTTGATGAAGTTCAAGTTGATCACCTCCATATATGTTGAGATCTTGAAGAGATGGAAAATTCATCGTCGGTCCAAATTCTTTCATGCCTGAAATTTCAGGCACCCCTTGATTATTCGCCATACCCTTGTAGTTCCCTGAAGCCGCCATGTTTTCACAGGCTAGTGTTTGGCAAGCTTTCTCCAAGATAGTCTGCATATACTTCCCTTGTGCCTCAATTCTCAATTGAAGGTGTCTTTGCACCTGTAACATATGTATATATTTTTTTTAAGCTTACAAACTATATTTATATAAATAAACAACTGTATATATTTACCTCTAATTGTTCATGCAATCTTCTATTCACCTCCATTTGCATCCTAATTGCATAAGTAATTTGAACATTACTTCCACTGATAAAATCATACATTCCACAGAAAAACCAAGACTCAAAAATCCTTTTTTCGATGTGCACGTTTGAGTTTAAACCCACAAAATATTTTTCTTTAGGAAAACCTAAATAAATCCAAGTCTATTAAAAAACGAAAGTATTTAAAAATTGATCTGAGGAGAGGTAACAGAAAAGGGGAAAAAGAAGAAGAAGAAGCAAAAACAAACATAAATTAATACTTACTCGTTCATGTTACGGCCCATCATTCCAGACGATGATGCATTGTTTCGTTGAAGTTCTAAAGACGAAGCTGGAAAATTCGAACAATTTGAATATTAATTACTCTGCAATTTTGTGTAAGCTTGAGATGGATAGTAACAAGATAATAATATAGAAAAAACAAGCACCTCTCTCACCATCTTTTAGTGAATGATCATTGAACTCCTTGTGAGGCTGCTTTCCCAGCCTAAATTTCTAATAAAAAATAGAAGAGAAATTTAAAATAAAAAATACCAACCCTAAAAGATGAAAACTGAAAGAGAAAAAGCATGAAAATACATGTCCTTAAATAATTGATACTAATTACCTGAAGATGGCTCTTGAGATGGTAGAGAGTAAGGCCCTTAACACCCATAACTCTCATGATGGTCTTCGGTGTGGCCTCTACAAAAGAAAAAACAAATAATTAGAGAAAATTAAGAAAGGATTAGATTAGATGAAGAAATGAAAATGGAAAAATAAAAAGTAGTGATGATTTGAAAAGAAGAAAATATACTATCAGGGCCTCCAAGCTGCGTAACAGCGTCGACGAAACGTTCATGGAGTTCGACTGTCCACCGGAGTCGAGGCTTTGGATCTGTAGTGAGGACGAGACCTGAGTCTCCTTGAACGCACATGGGCCTTTCATGAGAATTCATAGTTAAAGGCTTCTTTGGATGGAACATTCTCTTCTCTCTCTACTTTCTCACTCTCTCTCTCTCTCTCTCTAACAACTCCTATGGGAATACAGAGAGATTCAAGAACAAATGCGATGAATATATGGAGAAAAATGTACGGTCCTAATGCACCAGGCACAAGTTAGCCCTAAAAAAAGAATGAAAATGAAATTAAAGATAAATGACCATTTTCTGTGGATAATTAATACACAGTATTCCACTAATTATATACTAGTAACGAAGTATTTTGTTTTAATATAATTAGTCGCCAAGTATTTCAACTACAAGATTTTAATTATATTCCTTTAGCTTTTACACTATCCCCATCTGAAAACGGGATAAGCTTTATTTATTTTTTTATTTTTTTCTTATTTTACATATCTATTTGACACACATTTTTTCAAAACTCGTTTTTCAACCACACATTTTTCAATAAAATAATATTTTTCATCACATCAGTAACTTTTCTTTACTTTTTAATCACATATTTCTCATCATATCACTATTTAAAATACATTCTTTTCTTAGCCCTGTTTGACACCCATTTTGGGTGAAAAAAAATTTTAGAATAGTGATTAATGGAAGATTGTGTGGTTAAAAACTAAGGAGAATTTTTGGGTTTATGTGTAATATTATTTTATTGATAGAATGTGTGGTTGAAATAGAGAATAAGAAATAGAATGACGAAAAAAAATGGATTTCAAACAGGAGCTTAATAATATTCATCAAACACAATTGGAAATTAGGCTACGCCCCTCATAAGTACATATATGTTACTTATTATTTTAGTTATTAATAAGACTTGTCACATACGATAATTTAAAACAAGCCATGATATTTTTATCTAGTGATACGTTAAACAAAAAAAACAAAGAAAGTAATTTGTAATATTTTTTATTCTTGGAAAAGAAAAAAAAAACGAAGGCGCATCTCCCTCTAATGTGCAGCCCAAACTTTACCAAAAGCTCTCATATCTGTTATTTTAGGTTATTATTTGCATTTTAAAAAAGAATTCACATACATCTTGTAGTCCCTAGTGGCGCTTATTTTCTAAAATTCATTATTTTCCTTCGTATTTTAACTATACATTTTATGGTACTCATAATTTCTATCAACTTTTCAATTGCATATTTCATCAACTTTTATCAAAATCTACAGAAAACCTAATATTTAGCAAAACCAAAGTGGGACGTAATGGGAATGTGAATGTTCCATTGAAGAATGAGAGGCATGGATGATATATATACACATTATATATAGTAGTCACGGTTTGTTTATAATTATTTAAACTTTTTTTTTTTCTCAAATTCGTTCTCAATCACACATTCTCATAATAAAATATTTTGCACATAAATTCCAAAAAAATCTTATTTTTTACAATAATGCTGAACAAACAAGGAAAAAAAAAAGAGACTGATGTGGCAGTCCATGATTGAGTATTTTTATGAATTTTTTTCCCATTCTCCAATGAAAAGTCTGGAAGTACTTTTCTGTCATTGACCCTGATCATGTAGTATTTTTTAACCACACATTCTTTAAAAATTCACTGTTGAACAACTTATTTTCCATCTTTAATGACAGGCCAACAGAGACATAATGTGTACGAAGATGTAACTACGTATGATTGTACAGCTTTTGTTATCACCAAAAGTAGAGTACATGATTTCAGAACTATTAATTATTCCTCTCTAATATGTGAAGCTTCTTTTCTTTGGGTATATGTATAAATGCTAATACTTTTGTGGGGGCAGTGCATGCAATGATGATATAGCTACTGAAGATTGCACTTTAAGCTTCTGCAATTGTAGTCTGCTCTATATTTATATCAAAATCTTGCATTAAAGCATTGTTCTTTTGTTGTCTGTCGTGGTACGACTCCTTTTTAGCTCATTATTATCCTTAACCCTGTTCTTCTGTTCACAGTACTCAACTTCTGTAGGGTTACTGACTCTGGCTAATAAGAGACTTGCTTGTCTCAACAGACAAGACACATATATGGACACTAGAATTTCATTTTCATTGAACTAATATAGCCCCTATTCGAGTCTCGTTCTTTAAAAGTTCGTTTTTACTACTTTTAAATCACATATTTTCAAAAACATAATTATTATAAAATTCATTTTTCACAATAAATTGAACTCAAACATAGCCATAGTGAAATATTGGAAAATAGATTGATTCTCACCAAATTCTACTGTTGATTGTATTATAACGCTGATACTATGTCAACTATCTTATTTGAAAGTATAAATTGTTAGAGAGAACATGTGTTGGTTCAAATCTCATTGTCTTCGATAGGTTGTAATCCCATATTTACCATATCACAAGTTCAGTTTCTATTTTTGACGGGTATACACTAGACATGCGAGTAAATATTTTTTTTATACAGAAAAAAGTTATTGTGTTAACAAGCCGAATAAAACACCTAGAATATTGTCACAAAGTTTTTCTTATAAATATTTAAAACATTGATTCTTCAAATCGTCATATATCAATCTAATTACAAACTTTAAACATTTCTAGTCACGAACAATGACATCGTAAAACACATTTTAACTAGTTAGACACTCGTAAGTTTATATTAAACCAACAAATCTTCAAATGAGGACGCTTATATATACAACACGAACATTTTCGAATTCTCATTCCAAAAAAAAATCCAGATAAATTATGACACTAACTTTATAATAAAATTGGAATTTAAATGCCATATATGTACACAAAATTTTGAAATGAGGTGGGAAGGATGGTCAATAAAAGTTTGAGAACGTGAACAGATATATGAATGCAATAAAGTGAAAAATAAATATACTTTCTTTTTTCATGTAAAGACTCTAGGGCTCAATCTCTAGTGCTTTTGTGGAATAGAAGATTGTCCTGCCATGCATGTGCCATCACATCACCCCACATTTACATCAATACATACAGACAAATCAGACTTAGCCCCCATCAACTTGCCACGGCTTCATATCTACATTTATATCATTATTTATATTATTATTTACATTTTATCGTACGACAACACATCATTGAACAATTTAAATTTTTGACAATTTTCATCTAATCAAAACTTGTCAATACTTGTCATGTCAACCATAATATCAAAAAATAATTTACAAGTGGCATTTCCCTATAATATTCCCTACTCATTAATAATCAACATGATTATCTAATAATTAACAAAATTTTCAGCCCATTTTCCCATGTTAGGCATCTTTTTTGAAATTTGGATAAAAAATTTCCATGTTAAGCTCATGTTTGAATTACATTAAAATTTTTATTCTCATTCTTCTACTTATTTTTAACCACACATTCTTCAATAAAATAATATTTTCTATCACATCAATAATTTTTTCTTCTTTTTCAACCACATATTTTTCATCAATCTACTATTCCAATACACATTTTTTCAAAATAAAGTGGCTCAAACATACTCTAAGAAAGAGAGTCAGATATACGGTTTGTTTCGTGAAGAACTAGACTATATTAAGAAATAAAAAAAAATATTAATCCAATTTTCTCGCAGTAAAACATGCATATTCGACGGATGCAGAAGAGACGCGTCTAGATTTTCGATGTTTGAAGAATAACCTCAAATAATGCACCTTTACTCAAAGGAATAAATTCTTCCTTCATTGACAACCAAAGGAAAGATTCTTGCCTCAAAACTATTAATTTTCTTATAATTATCTTACCTAACCATATTTATTAGAAATCCCACTCGAGTTTTATCTTTTCAAAGATTTGGCAATAATGGTCCTATGTTCACAAATTCTCAGGCGCTTTTGTGCATCAAAAACTGTGAAAAAACCCATTAAAAACTAAATTAATCAAAGTTAGACACCTACAAGTACACAGAGATCTGCTTCCAATAAAATTGAATCCTTTACATCTTGGCACATTTCCAGGCCATTAGAGAAAAAAGACAGTTAATTAATTGATTAATTAATAATTAATCAATTATGTTTAATTATTCAGCTAGCTGTCCAATTTCAAAAGTTGTTCAAGATAAAGGTGAGGTTTAACTTTTAGTAGTTCTAATTTGTTTCTAAACCATAAATTAATTATAGTACAAAAGCAGGGTGGAATGGATATTGGGACATGTTTGCTTAAATTTTAAGCATCTTAATATGCTTTAGGGAATTTATTCCTAATAATGAATATATTCCTTTGTGGTGAATTTGTGGGACCATATTCCTCTAACACACTACCTTTACTAGTCTTTCTCCTTAATTATATTTTTATCATCAACTTACTTAATATGGAAATACATATACACACCCTACCCCATGTACACACCAACTATATATCTTTGCTATGCAATTGAAATTGATACAAGTAGAGTAATGGAGCTGTTACTTATAATTTATAAAAAATTATATTTATTGTATTTTTGAATTTATTTCATCCCAATTTGTCGGATAATCATCGACTAGTTAAGAATATAGCGTTCTTTTGTAACCATGAAGGTTTAGTATGTAAGAGAGATTGTCTAATTGAAGCAATCTTTCACGTAGTTGATAAATGACTTTCACAATCCATAGCTTTTCTTTGATTTTAGATTTTTCAATCAATCGCGATTTTCTTTCGTTATTCTTTAGTTTTATTTTTATTTTTCTTGATAATTTTTCAAAAAAAAAAAGATTATTTTTTTTGTCATAGGAAATATTAATTTTTATTTCAATAATGAGTATAGTTGGGTTTAAAATGATAATCAGTTTTGAGTATTGTTGACAGCCCGCAATTGGTGCCGAGTCAACTCGAGTTTATCAACATTGACTCACTGGTTGCTAAGGAATCTGATTCGTGCAGGACCATCTGATTTTTGAAGCCACTGTCCCCTTTTTATCTCAAAAGCCAAAAAATTTCGAGCAGTTCTTGAAGGCGCTAATTGCTAAATCGATCCCAGTTGCAAATCTTTTTTCTAATAAGTTACATAATATTCCCATATCCTTAAAATAGAAAAAATAACTAAAATAGAACTAAGAATAGGCAAATCTAACCTTAGAAGAAGTCATAAATTTCAGTCTTCCACCATACAAAGAGTAACATCCTATGTCCAAAATTTGAGGGGGAAAAAATTCCTCTTTTAACCGTCCCACTGGACCAAATGTCATTTAGAATTAAGCCATTTGTACAAAACTATTTATTTTACAGAATTCTTACACCCTCTCACATGAGGGTGGGTCCCATGCAATAAAAAAAAAAGAAAAAAAATTACCCACCCACCCCCTTGTGAGTATCTGTAGAGGTTCCGTACCTGTAAATGTAGCATGTCTCATGTCACTTATTCTATTGTACAAGGATCTCAAAAAAGCCAATCTGAACTAGGTTATCGACTCTCAAACACCGGTGTTTTGCAGCAAAGTATGATACATAGTGTGCCAACTCTTGAGAAACCTTGATATATTCAGCTCAGTTTATATTCCCTAAACATACATATTTAATCTGCAAGAGAAAACCGAAAGTGTGCATCACCAACAGACATAGAAGTAAATATACGATGTGGCAAAGTTTGGAACATTTGAAGTTTTAGATGTAAAATGATGTCCTACTATACATTATTGTTAGAATTGACATATACAGGAAGCCTATGCCAACAAGGGCAATAGTGAAATGCCTACAATCGAGGCATCACGACCTCCACTAGAATGATGGTTTGGAGTATATAGCAAAGGGACATGGCAGCTGAACCGGGCCCGTAGCCTATAAAAAATCAAAAGAAAATAAAGAGGGATCAACACAGCAGATCCTAGAAAGATCAGACACCAATGACTTGAGAATAAATCCTACCAGAATGTGATTGTTGCAGGCAAAAATAGGGTTGAAAGTTTGAAATAGAAATCCTATGTGACGAAACTTTTATTGGTTCTCGATTATCTAAAGATCGATCTATACAAGAACTGAAGATGCAGAGGCCACATTCATAAATTTGGCAAAACATGGAACTTTGGAATTTGTTATAAATAAACATACTTCCAGAAACTCATCAATCCCACATTTTGATCCTTCACGTCCAAGACCTGATTGTTTCACACCTCCAGCCACCTACATGAAAGAATAACAATCAATTAATGAAGACAACATATGTACCTTGTCTGCCTCTAGATGCAAATTAAAACCCACCTAAGTTGAAACCAATCCTTCATTAACTCCAACTATTCATTATTCAAGAGCTTCAGAGACATGCCAAGAGCGTTGAACATTTGTCGTGAAGATGTAGGCAACCAGTCCTGCACATTACATATGCAAATTTTGCATGGGCACAAGTCACAATCTTCTACACTATGAATTCACCATAATTTCTTCCATTAGAAAGTGATTTGATTGAGGCACAAACGGAGTACTGTAACAAATTGTTTATCTACTGGAAATAGGAATAAATTTGTAATATTCTAATTTACCATATGAAGTAATCCAGGAAAAAACCAAAAGACCTGGGCATTGGTATCATTGGCCAAGTGGATAGCTTCTTCCTCTGTTTTAAATTTCAGAAGAGGAGCAACAGGACCAAATACTTCCTCCGTGGAGTGGAAAGCTAATATTAGATACAAAAACAGTTGTCAATCAAAAAAAATTGTGACATTACATATGTAGTACAATGGAGGACTTCACTTCATTGGAATATAAATCCCAGAATGTAAGAAGTCTAATACTACTGATCATTTTCTTTCATCATCAATATTGTCATATAAGATTTTCAGGATGTTCGTACCAAAAATTGTTAAAAGAATGCCTTTCTACATATACCAACGAATCCTGTGAATGCGTTAATCAGTACTAAACATAACCATGAGTAGGCACTAGAATATATATCTAGAGTTTATAAACTCCATTCTTTATTACCATGTATAACATGTGAAAAAGCCATGTCCACAGCAATGCATTTAACCATCATATGCAAATAGGCAATGCTGTCACCAATAATTAAAGTGAAAATTCTTAGGATCTCTTAAGACACCCAGAGGTTTACACAACAGTCAACACTGTACTAGTAATAATATAATCTAACTATACATTATATGAATATTCCGAGGGTTTCAACGTTACCTGGATATGAGCATGTCATCCTTCACATCAGCCAGTACTGTAGGCTCATAAAAAGTCAGTCCAAGATTGTGGCTCTTGCCGCCAACAAGGACCTTAACTCCCTAAAACCAACAAGCATATCATAGTTTAACCAGTGTAAGAACTGTATAACTTCACCAGAAATTTCTCTGTTCCATCTAAATGGCATTTTATAGCTATAGACATGCTATATATTGCTTATGGAAAATAATACAACAATATTTTCTACCAGGGCGTCAACAGTGAGGAAATCCTGAGAGTGGTAAAAAATAAGGTAGATTTGGCCACATTGCATAACAAAGATGGGAATATTAAAGCGGAAAACTGACCTTCTGCACTGCCGCATCATTAATTAGCGGGCCATGCATAAGAAATAAGCAATAAACTTCAAACTACATCCCCAAGTTGCTTCGTATTATAAAGATAGGGAAAACCAAGAACTGGTAAACAAAGTGGATGGAGGATCGTAGTAAGTCATAATATGAAAGCGGAACATTTTTAAACATTATATATCAAGCGTAAGCCTATGAAAAATAAATTACTTAAAATAAAATATATTGCACTTGGTAGAAATTTATTCAAATTTGAATAGCTGACCACCCAGACCACACCTTCACCAAAACCATCCCTAACTTTCATAATCTGCACACCACTAGAAAAGGCATTTGCAAATTTCTCATATATTCCTGCAAGAGAAGAAAAAGACCAAACATTCTAAAAATTCCATGATGAAAAGATATAGTTGCTGAAAATAATGAATAAATAAATAAAATTAAAATAAATTATGCGGGCAACTTACCACTGATCCTGCAAGATTAGATGAAGAGACCACAAACATTTTTATTATTTTAGTTATGAATGATATATTATGAGAAATGTGAATACAAACGAATGTAAATAAATCAAGAAGGCAATTCAATCTATACCACTTGTCGGAGACATGCACCACATTCATATGGAAGCAGGATAAAAACTTTGGGAGGAGGAATCAAGTACAAAAAGTTAAGTTACCTTCTTGCACAAGTACTCTATTTGTGTAAACAAATGTTTGTCCACTGTTACAGAATTTTGTTGCCGACTGCAACAACAAATGCATAGACAATTATAAGTGACTCCCCCAAGCAAAGACGGCAATTTAAGTATACTAAACAACAGCCAAATCAGTTCACATAGACCATCTCAGAACCACAGTGTTGATTTAATCAGCAGAGTAAGTTGCTCAAACACAAAAGAGGATGTGATATATTGATGTTAACAGAGGCGTAAGAGTTTTTTTAGGGTAAATGACTCAATAAACTGAAGCTTAAAGGTACTTCTCCATAAAGATGAATAAAGAAGTTGATGGACGACAAAATCTGGGCGTACTCCAGAGGCATGACATAAAAACAACACCAGAATACGAATATGAAGACCAAATTCCTTCACAAATAAAGACAATAAAATCCCATAAAATTGTGAACACTTATACTCTAAGTAGCAGTACTTCAAGCATCTTCAAGAAAAATCATGATTCACTTGATTGATTGTCAAGACAAAAACTATCGAAAGAACTCAAGTAAATGTCTACATTTCCACTTCGTGATAAAAGTGTAATTTATGAAGTATGCTACGTGTAATACCATATATATGTGTTCCAAAGTATATCAAGCCAACAGATATCACCTTCAAAAATTCTGGACAAATTTCATTTGCATATCAACTATGATGTAACACCAAAAAAATCCATAAATAAAGATACACCCATCAATATGGTAACTCTGACAATTTATTCAAAGGTCACTGACCAGGTCTATGATAAACAAGAAAAGTTGCAAATGCAAACCTATAAAGTGTTGTTCCCCGCCTGCAAAACTCCAATAATCTCCAACTCCAAGCAGCAGGTCAATTTGGACTTGTGATGCTGTAAGAGCAGGTCTGTTTTTATACAGTCTGCCATTACCGATCTATGCTTCAATTTCCTGTCGCTGTCTATACTCGTAACTTTTCCTACTCTATGTATGTTACCACTGTCAATTTATTAACTACTTAGCGGTTTTAGCCAGCATGAAAACATTCCGGTACCAGTGCTTTCAGGGTTGAAGAAGGTAGGATTTAGATCAGTGTTTTCAGAGCGAACAGACTTTTGCAAATCGAAAACAAATGGAGCCAAGCTTCTATGGATAAGGCAAAGGAAAAACACCATATTGAGAATGCTGAATAATATTTCCACCTAACAAGATTCCAGGAAAACGTGCAATTCCAGTTCGGCTTTTAGCATACCATAACAATGACCTAAAAACTCTAGGACATCAGCCAATCAATAATGCTTTAGACAGCACATCTTCTCTAAAAATTGCTGAAGGAAGATGTTGCATGGTTAAGCGGTTAAACACCCCAAGTCATCATTAGTGTGTAATAATAACAATAGTACACACAATAATCAGAAGAATGAGATAAATGAGGCTTACAGCTCCTTTTAAAGCTACTTCTAGATCTGCATCATCAAAGATTATGCAAAGTGCATTGCCATCAAATTCTAGGGAGATCTACAGGCATGAGAATTTGACATGAGATAGTATCACAAGTTATGCATTTGAGAGTGCAGGACCCCTAACTGCTTACCTTTTTCAGAGTCCCAGCAGCACCTGCCATTAATTTTTTTCCAACTGCTGTTGACCCAGTGAATGTTCTCTTTCTTACCTAAATAAGTTTGAGAAAACATTCAGTAAACTTTCTTTTGTGTTTGTGTGTGCATCCAATTGTTTAAACAGAAAAGTTAAGCGCAGACCTGTGGACTTGCAAGTAAAGCTTCTCCAGTATCAGCAGCATATCCCATTACAATATTTACCGCAACCTAAGTTGTAGAAATCATCTCAATCAGATCATATGAAATAAGAAACCTAATTGACATGGCATAAGATCTAGTGGAAAAGGATCAGCATTTTTGTCTAATTGCTTGAGGAGGGGGAAAAAGGTGCATTTTGGAGATTTGTTTCAGATCACATTAAGTCATTCCAGCTCATGACATGCTTAGAGAAATATCCAGGCCTTAGATTTGATATAGTTAGTCCGTGCATTTTTAATCATTTTTCTTTCGTATCCCTCGCCATAGCCATACTGCTTGAATCAATTCGCGTAAATTTCGGGTTTAGCATGGTTTTTAATGTACAGGCAATGATGCACATCCAGCACAAAATCACCTCATTTAGTTGCATAGGAAAAGAAGTAGTTAGCGTTGACCACTTTATAAGATGAAAAAGTCTAAATCTTTGATTAGCTTCTATAACTAAAAGGTGATTCAGGGGAACAATTTATAATGAAAAAGAAATTCAGTTAACCAGCAGCTCGTATTTAACCTAAGTGAACAACAGAGAAATCCACCACTCCACATGTGATGTGTGAAACTTAGAAAGACCAGCATCTTCTGAAGGTGGTGCAAGGAGACGGGGGGACATTCCCACTCTCTCTGGGTACGAGACAAAAACATCAAAACAAAATTCCAATCTCATCCTATAGTTCATACGACCATGACAGAAAATATAGAAGAACTTAACCTCACATTCCAATATTTTGTAGCTTAATAAAGAGTGATTCCGTCCCCGACGTCAATGCCAACATATACAGATTTCTGTATTCAAATGGTTTAAAATCAGACTCACCGGTGGTATTCCAGCTTGAAGGGAGAGGTTGGCTGATGCTAATGCAGTCAATGGCATTAGTTCAGAGGGTTTTATGACGACTGTGCATCCACAAGCAAGAGCAGGGGCGACCTGGTAAATAGATGAAACAAAATATTTAGTTTTTCCTTTTCCCAGTGTGGTTTCCAGTAACAAAGTTAAGTAATATTCAATCATAAGACATAAGTAGAACTCACCTTCCGAGTAAACATAGCAAAGGAAAATTCCAGGGTGTAATTGCACCAACAACCCCACTGGCTGCAAGAGAACATACATTTATTATTGGAATAACTTATAACAGATTAGACCAATAATAACTAGGATACCAGAACTTATCAAATTAAAACTGGCCATCAAAACCTTCAATCATAATAAAAATTTATATTCAAAGTAGAAAAGGGTATGATTGATCAAAAAGTATATAAGAGTGTTTAAGTAGATTTTCCATTTCATTTAATGGACGCATAGTGATCTTCTATAACCACAGATCCCAACAGGTAAACTATTGCATGAGAGAATTTATTTTCCTTTTATGTTAAAACTGTTTTCCCCTTAATTACCCTATTGACAACATTAACTAACAAAATATGATTATGTGGCTCTATTTACTAAGAACAGGGTAAAGAGCACATGAAAGGAGTCAGAAAAAGTTTCGGAAAGAAATTGATATTTTCCTTTGCCCTCAATGCTTCTCTTCTTGCCTCCTTCCTTTCTCTTCTTCTCTCTCCTTTCCCCTTCTCCCAAAATTGTTCCTATTGCATCATGTGTCAAGTATGCACCAATTATATTTTAAAGAATGTCCGGTAGCCAGAATTGACAGCATAATTGGACTTGAAGATCAAATAAGGCCATGCTCACCTCCTTCAAAACAAAGAACCTGCGATCTGGTAATGTGGCTGGAATAATGTCGCCATACACACGTTTTGCCTCTTCAGCATAGTACTCGGTGAAACTCACCCCATAGCTAACCTGCATTGCATGTGAGAGATTTTCTTTGAGATTTTCTATTTATATTTTTCACTAAAAAGTTTTCATAAGTCCAGTGAGTGGATAATTCTCCAAAAGTCACCGTCTATTTGAATGTCTCGTGACTTAGACATACTTCTAAAAAATTTCAATTAAATACATGATGACTTTTTAGATAGTTTTTAAATTTGTCCCAATTGAATACATTTAAATTTTTTGAAAGTTTTTTAAAACTCTCAAATCAATATACCAAAACTTTTTAAATCATCGAAAGCCTTTACAAGTACCAAATGAATACACCCTGTAAAGTATTTAAGTTCCAACGACAAGAACATTAACCATTACAGTAAATTAAAAAAAATAAAAATAAAATTATCAAGTAAACCCAGAAATACTTATAGAGAGTCAGTGTGCGTGCGTGAATGTGGATGCAAACGAAACAAATGAGATTACCTGACGAGCGCAAATAGAAGTGGGAGAGTGCGGCGCCATGTAAGCCGAACGGCGAGGAGAGAGAAATTTGCCGGCGCAATAACGAAGCGCCATGCTTACACCTCGACGAGTACACTTCATTAATTTGCATTGCAAGTGTCAGATTTGATGTCACTGAACACCAATTTTCGAAAACCAAAATCGAATGATAAACAACTATGAACTCCAATTTCTGCTACGCAGTGTTTGGTTTGGAGGTTCGAAATGGGAGAGTTCACTTAGTGCTTTGACTTGAATTTTGACTCATCACTGATTCCCGATGATTGGAACGAGTGAGAAGATGTACAAGGTTGGTTTGTTAAGTTTTTTTAACGCCTCTGCTCGACTTTTTTTTTTTTAAAAGAAAAAATTATTTCCCTAACTCCTTTTTTTTTTTTTTTTATTATATGACAATAAAATATTTTACACGTAAATAAAAAAAATTATTTTTTAAACATGCAATTTTCAAACAATTACTATTTAAAACGTCATTTTTACACAATAATAACTATCAAACATGGGCTTATTTTTTCTCAAAATTATAAAACTCATAATTTTTTTACTTATTAATTATACATTTTTAAAAAATTATTTTTCAATAAAAAAAATCGTTGCCAAACAATATTTTAATGTGAGGTCGAAGTATTTTACGGAAATTGAAAAAAAAAATGTCTTTGTTATTTGTACATTGAATTTATACACTTAATTGACACTTGCATTGTTGTCAGCAAATGATTTGATGAAAATTGTTTAAAATTTAAAATATCTAAAGATCACGTGGTAAAATGTAAATTAAAGTATACAGTAAAGTGTAAATGTAGCAAGGTGCAAAAAATGGGTGATGGGATATTAATAAATTAACATGAAATAAGAACAACTAGGTGATCAAAATGAAAATTTTTCCAAATATTCCCTAGGGTATAATGGTGATTTTGATAAAATATAAGTAAAATTAAACTCCATTGTGGGCCTTGTTCTCTAGAACTCTTTTTTTTGTTTTTTTGCCCCCCTCTCAAACTCATTTTCAACAACGTATTCTCTCAATAAAATAATTTTGCAAATCAATCCAAAACTTTTTGTTTACTTTTTAATCACACATCTATAATAATAATAATAATAATAATAATAATTTATTAAATATCACATTAAATGAGAATCATTTTTTGGATGATTCTATTCTTATTATAATTTAATTGTTCCAATAATACCTAATTTTTCGTTTTTACCTTATTTTTCATTTTTTAATATGTATTCATTTTCAATTAAAAATTAATTTATTGAATGAATGTTAAGATGAAAAGAAGGTGCATTGATTTTTTGACGGATTTTATTCCACTTGATTTGATAGTAAATTAAATCCATTTAAAAAAATTTGGAATAAAAGATATTAATCTTTTGAGAGTTATGTTCCAATTGATTTATTCAAAAAATGTTAAGGTGTTAAGAAGGTAAATAGAGGACTTAATGTGTACTTATAATAAAATAATTCCAATTGATATATTCAATGCATATTGAGTGAATATGAAGAAATAGTTTTATTCGTTGAATGTTAAGTTCAAATCAAAATAGTAAATTGATGGACTATTCTAATTGACTTCCTTAACTATTAAATTGAATCACAAACAATATCTCATTCCTGAATATATCTTCAACAACGTATATTTTCACATGAACAGTTTATACATTGCATTTTTAAGAGGAATTTATATGGCAACTACTAACGTTTTAGTCAGATACCCTAATCACACAACAATATTGTATACAAAGAGATTTTCTCATTGAATAAAAAGTTCATTCCACATAAAACAAATTGTATTAACTATTTTTTATATCCATACATCTTCAAATATTACTTTTATTAATTAAACTACTTGTACACTCTTTGTATACATTAAGTTTGAGATTCCAAAATGTGTCAAATTTGTATCACTGATTATTTAAAGTATTGTTAATGAAAAGTTGTCACCTCACAACAATATCAAATTTGATATACATGTAACAAAATTGTACTTTTATAGCACTTTAACTATGACTAGTTGTTCAAAAATATCACTATTACAAAATTTATTTACCCTAAAAATGGGGTTGAAATAGAGCCAGAATAAATTACTCGAACTAAGTGTTGGCATTAGGTTCTTAAAGGAAAAAAAGGATTTTATTTTTTCATTATTATTATTTTGATTGACTTCTTAATTGCTTTGTTATTCCTAGACTGTATGTTCAAACAACATTCATAGACCTTTATTCAACATTATTAACTTGAACATGTGTTGAGTATGTTATCAAATTTGTCTCGTTGAATTTAATATTTGCAACTCTATGGTCTATTTGCACTATTGATTAATATTTGCAACACTATGTTTGGTTTAGTAGAAAATCAATTTTTTTTTTATTTATTTATTTTTTTTTTTAAGTTGGTAAATGTATGGTTGAAATGGATAAGAAGGTTTTAGGTTTCCTAATTCATATTATTTTTTATTTAATTAAAAAAATTTCTTGTTTATTTGAGTATAGGATTGAAGTTCTATTTATAAAAGAATAGTGTTTGAAACATACGTGAAAATGCTCACATGAAGAATGGCGCAATTTGTCGAAGAACAATCGTATAAAGACATGAAAAATGCCATCATGGCCTCATTTTGCGATCTTGAGTAAAGTAAAATTCCAGCTCAAGCAAATTATGTGTTTTAAAATGATTAAATTGCACATATCATATGTTGTAAGGCACGTTAGGACTTAATCCACATTTTAGACTAAGTTTCGACCCGAAGTCCATGTAACAACTAGATCTCAAACTTCAATTTCATATATTTTAATCAGAAACCTTTTACTTTTGGTTGCCTAAAATCTCCAACAGAAATTGTATGTTTGACCGTTCGACTACAAAATATAAATAAAAGATGAAATGGAAGGAAATATATCTTAGTCTTCATCCATACGACCTCAACCCCGCTTTATCTAGTGGTTACAAGTAGTAGTTAAGGAAGTAGTGGTTAGAGGAAGTAATTACAGGAAGAGGTAGTATGGTATTTTGGTTAGGAAATAGTTGGTGGCAAAGAATATTGATGGAGTTCTAATTTTATTGCAAATTAAATAAAAAAATTTCAATTGCTTGTTAATATTTGCCTATTCTCATTTAAAATCGTGGCCATCCATGATTCATCAATTTCCCCAGGTACTGACTACTGTGCAACTGCATATATTATATAAATGGAACAAGTAGATGAATTTGGTTAAAAATAATTGGTTTTTCTGCACATCTAACTAATTATTTTTCAGAATAATCATATCATATGATGAAATAGATGGATCTATGGCCATTCAGGTTAATATTGAAATAAAATAACTTAGAAAAGGAAAATGCTCTCGTTGAGAGTCGAACTCAAGACCTCCCGCTTACTAAACGGGTGCTCTAACCAACTGAGCTACGAGAGCTTTTGATGAGAGTGTTAACGTTAATATGATAAGTAAGATATTGAATGAAAACGCATGGTATAGGGTGTTTTTTTTTTTTAATTACTTTGTAGAGTCAAATATTACTTTTAACCACGCATTTCGTAACACTTACAAATACTACCATCCACCACTCATTTCTTGATAAATAAAAGTTAGTAAAATAAAAAGAAAATCATATTTTATGAGCATGTTTGAAGTAACTTATTTTAAGAATAAACAAAAATGCCATAATTTTAATTTTTTGTAGAGCGTGAATTATCTTACATAAACAAAACAACCACTAATTTGAAGGATTTAAGTGACAATAACTATTTGTTTTTTAAAGTTTGGTCTTCACAAAAAAGGAATTCCACTTTATTTTTTTTAAGGAAACTCTTGTAGAAGTTAATCTCGTTTACACTACTTCCGTTTTTGCTTTTACTTGTGAAAAAAGCTTTCTAAAAAAATTATTTAAGTCAACTTCTTCTAAAATTTCTTTTAGCTAAAGATAAGTTACTCTCAACAAATTATTCAAACAAGTTTAAAAGAAATTTTTTTAATTTCAGAGATAATTTTCAACTTTTGAAAATTACTGTCACATAGAAAATATCCCATGCACAGGCGGACCCACAGTTGGGTCTAGTGGGTCATGTGACCCACTAATTTAATTCTTGAGTTTTTCTTTTTTTTTTAAAATAAAAAATAAAAAATCACTCCCTCATTCTCCTCGTAACTCCTTTCAAAAGAAGAAGAACTCTCTCCTCCATTGGAGCAAGAGAACTCGATTAAATGTTTCAGCGACCATTGAACTTTGCTATGTGTTACGACTTACTGTATTTCATCACTTTTTCTAGTGGCCAATCAACTTTACTCCGTCCAATTTCATTGGTCATTGGGTGGAGTTAGCTAGTCAACTTGTCTACGTAGATGAAGAAATTTGACGTGGCCCATTAAATGTTAAATTAATTGCCACATCATCGCCACGTCAACTATATCCCTTCACTTAAATGAAAATTATCCCAAATTGAAACCCACAATCCCCAAGGCAAATATGGCGATTTTGCCCCCAAAAATTCATCCGAAGGCGAACATTCTCCTCCATCAAAGACTGTGGGGGTTAAGAATTAAATCTTTGTACATGTGTCTCACACTATTCTGGGGGATCAGGTTTATCAGCAAGTTTTCCAACCTCTTTTTATTATCACCTTGCGAACATGATTGCTTTGATTCTTGGAATTGAAATTCGATATAATCGTCAGTTCTATTTTACATAATTGCCTTGTCCTTTTCTTTATTTGAGACTTGAAGTTAACTTGCATTTGTCTTTTCTACTAAGATATCAAATGCTTTAATATTTTCACAACTTTTTTGCAAATTTGATTGTGCCCTAACTCAAAACGTTAATGTGCGCCGCTGATCGCAGATACTGGAAATTGCAGTTGAGCAACACATTTTTGAGGTAAAACTAGAGAAGACGACTGTAAAGCTTTACTTCTTTAGCGCTAATGTCAATGACATTGCAAATGCTCCTTCTCAAAGGCAATCAAAATTTTCATGAACTTGCAAATAAAGCGCACCGGGAAGCAATTAGTGATATTCAATAATGCCACAGTTAACATCATTGAAATCCGTAGTAGAATCACTTTGTGATATGAAAAAATTACGAGAAGCATTGAGGCTGATTTTATTGCACCCATTCGAAACATACCATTATTGTCTCAGCTCAAAAGTTCTTCAGCTATGCACTGGGTTATAATCCAGAAAATCAGGTCATCTGTGTTAAGAAATATAAAGTTATTTTGTTTTATTATTTATTAAGGGTATAATAGTTTTTTTAGTTTTCTTTATTTAACTTATA